>BQNB010001830.1:2905-97905 GCA_026074375.1 Tanacetum coccineum | reverse complement strand
TAATGTAGCTTCTTTTCTGAAACTGAGTTTTGTCAATTTCCGAATTTGTATCTCAGTTCAGATCTATTTATGTGTTTCTTGTGTATTTAGGTCTTTTAAGATCTATGAACTGATATACACAAAAGATTACTAAGATCTGGAAAAACTTGTTCCGATTTGATACAACCACAAATCTAGATCGAATAGTCCGGAAAACGCGTTTTCAAAAACGCGTTGACCAGTTACCGAGTTTGACTGTTGACTAAAAGTCATATTTCTATAAAATCAGTTACAGTTCCCAGTTTGACCAGTCAACGTTTTTTAACAAACTTTTTCCGAGTTTGACCAGTCAAACTATCGATTTTGATTATTGTAACAACTTTTACTGAGTTTCGACTTAAAAAAACTGCTGGATATAAAAATAAGCACAAATAAGCAAATTTTGTACTAATTTTGCCACGATTCTTACAATAAAACCGTAAGCAATCAATCTCAGTTGCATAAAACACAACTGAAATTAGCGAAATAAGTACAAAATAAGCTAATAAGCACACTAAAAAATTAGAATAAGCATAGCAGCAGATCAGAACCGATTAAGCTCTAAAAAACAGTTTTAGCAATTAAAACACTCGAAAATCAGATTAAGCACACAGATTTAACGAAATAAGCACACGAATAAGCAATTCGAACAGAAAAAGCTCAAAATAAGCTCAAATAAGCTCGAAATAAGCTGTTAGAATAAGCTGACGTGATAAGCTGTCCGAATAAGCTCTCCTAAACAACATTAAATCGCTCCCTTGGCTTTGATACCACTTGATAGGTCTTGAATTTAGGATCATTAAGCAATAGAGTGTGTGTTTAGGTATTATGTGTGCGTTTATTCTAGGAGAGAAAGATAAAAAGTAGAGAGAGAAAGAGGGAGGAGAAGGATTAGAGAAAAGATTAGAATGAGATTAGAAGACACTTAGGAGACCCCCCTCACAAATAAGGTGGTGGTGGGGTATTTATACCCATTTTACAAGAAGAGCAAGGAGCTCTTGTTTCTTAGCTTTTTGGCTATTTATCAGGTCTCGTGACTTTATTTAAGTCACGAGCCTATCACCTAACCTATTACACAATATTATTTCTCTATTTATTACAAGACATTTATCTCAATAAGATCGTCACTTTTATCATTCTTAACAGGAATAGACAAGAACACACTCTAATTCTAGGCACAAAAAAGAGAGCAAAAGTATGGATATTTTGTTATATTTGTTGTTGATATGAATCCGTTCATATGAAAGACCAAATTGTGTTTATATACACACTAAGTGAAAAGTCACAACTTTTTTGGTGAATGGTCGCACCCTTTGGTGATAACTAATAACCACCATTGTTGTGTTGGAAATCAATTTAACTTATACGAGTGCGCACTCCACACCGCCTAACCCGTATTATAGTTTAACTTGAAATCCCTTTGGTCTTTGGGTAAATCGCAATTACATAAAATGATTGATGACACTAAAATCACCAACAATCCTCCCCCATTTTAGTGTAATCCTTGATTTCTCATTAATCAAAACAAATTAAACTCATGCATAAATGAAAATGTCCTAGGGATTGAATTTCACTTAGTATATTACGCATTCTAAATATTCGAAAATCAGGGTGTCGCTAAGGATTGAACCCTTCAATTCGTTTGAATACTCGAAGATAACATACACACGAATTTATACATTTCTTCAATGTTTGTACTTGACGCTTTACAAGCCATGTGTCCTTATCCATTCATGAGCATGTAGGAAGCCAAGTCTAAGCTTCTTGAAGCGGCAAAACTTCATACTCGTATAGGTAGTTCTTTTAATCTTGCTCCTTGATCTGCTGTCGTGTAGGTTGTATTTTATGATTATCAAGTTTTAAATTTAAAATTAGCCGACTTATCCTAAAACAACACTCTAACGGGCAGTGTATACGGTCAAGATGTAGCTTCGTTGGTAAGTAGGGTGTCGAACACTAAGAGCGAGAAAGTTAACCTTATATTCTATCAGTATTTTATTTAGTCTAATTAGTCTAATTAATTATGTGTTATTTCTAATTATTATTAAACCTATGCTAAACCTAGTTCTATTGATAAAGGGGAGGGGGGGTGGTATGTGCTTAAATACACATACCTTTCTCCATTAAAAACATTTGTTTCTCAATTCAAATCATCAATTCATTCGTATCGATTTACCATTCCAGCCTCGTTGGGGATTTACGACCCGGGAAAGCTCTATACTACTTCTCGGTATCATTGACTCTGCTTTTAGACTATCCTTACTATATATTTGATATTTTATTATATTATATGTATTTTAATGTGTAGTCTGAGCGGATCAGGGGGCTTCAGCCTGAGAGACTGGCACAAGTTTTGTGATGGCTTAAATCAATTCAAAACACAATAATCACCCAAGAAGATAATCAGAAGATAAAAGAGCGGTCTAGCCAAATATAAGAAAACTGTATTAACCATATTAAATCGATTAAACGTTGGTTTGTTTGTTTAGTAAAATGAGTGCTTATCTCGAGGCGGCATTTCATTCTTAAGACTTAGGCAGTACTTCTTCCTAAGACCTAGACACGTTGAATCCTGTCACAATTAATGCATCCGCATAAAGCATCCTTTTAGTTTAATTATTATCTATCTTAGGGATTAAAGCAATGGTTATGTTGTTAAACCCTAGCCCATCGGGACTTTACCCACTTACTGCTTGACGGCATTTTATATACTAGTAGTCCACTATCCGAGTCTTTAACAAAAAGAAGAAGAACGTTATAAAAGGTCACCTGCTAGTATAACTTATTCCCTTAAGCAATTGGTAAAGATAGGACATTATTTATGATCCTATTGGTCCAGATATATAAGACGATATATGGAGAGCCATCCCAGTATCTAGATTACTTCGTTAGTCTCACTAGACCTAGTAGAATGATGGGTCGCATACTCAAGAACATAAACAAGTATGAAATGATAAACACAATTAAACAGACAACGATAAATTAAGCAATCGGGATTAAACAAACAAAATATTGAATCTTCATTAAAATGGCTAATACCCAAGGGTATTAGCCCATAACCATTGTAATAATACAGAAATAATCAAACAACCAAGGTAAGCTAACCGAGTTAAACAAATGATACCAACAATTGAATGATTATCAGAGTACAAGAATTACACGGTGTCTTCTATGGAATTATGTATCGATGCTTGACCTTGGCTGCTCTTCTTCTCTTCAGAAAATCGACCTTTGTGTTTATGGTATAGGGAGTATGATTAAGCACACTAAAAACTTGTTTTTGAGTCTTCTATTTATAGTCTCTCAGAATGAGTCGATATTTGGTGGAATTCCTTAGAGTACGTATCACGTTCACAATCATTCATATTAATTGTCGTCAATCACATTTATTGCAGGATCTTTGACTGTTGACCATCTGAATACGACGTATATAATCAGCAGGATATGCCGTATTGGATCTTGAACATATACGGTTTCTTGTGAAGTCCATGCGCAGATACGCCGTATCTTCTTTGCTGGATACGGCGTATGTAGTCAAAATAAACAATCTTCAAATATCTTTGTTTAAGCTTCAAAATGCACGCCTTTTAGCTTGTCTTCACAATGTACTCCATAATTACTGCAATTAACAACTTTAAGCAATTAAGTAACAATTCTTGCAATAATTATATAAAAGTGGGTAATTTTCTTGGGATAAATGATGCTATAAAAGTAACGTTATTTGATGTCATCAAATATCCCCCCACTTGAATCCTACTTGTCCTCAAGTAGACTCTAAAAATTTATTGAAAATGTATCCTAACCGGAGTTAAGGATTTTTTTTTCTTTAAGCATTCTTTCATTTAATCACCTGTACAAAACCAAGCACCTCCCGAAATATGGGAAAAGAAAACACTCAGATCTCTCAACTAATCTAGGTGGTAACATTTTAATAGGTACGCTCAATTGCTCGGTCATGATTAGTTTTCTATTATATGCTTGGCAAGGATATACATCTCCACCACTAGAGCTAAGGAGTAACAAGTTTAAAAAGGTAATTTGGGTTAATAGGCTTAATGGGTTGGATCACTCTTTTCAACCTCTATTCGATACCAATATTCCAGAAAAGGGCAACTGAATCAGACATACACGGCCGTAACGATGGAATAGACATGTGCGATTCGATCACATCCTCATTCGAGTTTAACCAAGGTTTAGGATGAAGAATGATATAGGGTATGGATCTTCTAACTTTCACCAAAAGTAATAAACCAACAAGGCAACTGAATCACGCATACATGGCCGTAACGACAGAATAGACATGCATGACTCGATCACATCCTCGTTCGAGTAAAATCCAAGGTTAATTGTTAGGAAAGGGAAATAAATTGCTGTTAAATAAAACTCACAAAACAAATAGATTAAACCTGAACAAATAAGGTATATAGTTGCTAGTAACTTTCTCGACCGTTCCATGATAAAGACTCAAAAATATATACAAACGTCTCGATTATATAGTGACAAAGACAACCTAAGTTGGCGTTCTCATAACGGTCAACTTCCTAATCATCCCTACTTATACATACTTTTACAAGGCAAGTGATGATATTGACCACTTTATACAAAACTGTACATCGTTGATTTTTAACATATATCAACGAATAATCGATCCTCCAAGTAATTCATCGGTTTAAGCTCAATGAACCGACTATCTTCATTCTTTCCTTCTTTTTTTTGCTGCGATTTTCTATTTTTCCATTTTTTCATAACATAACAATATGAATCTTGGTGTAATTTCACCGTCTTCACCATTATAATTCATCCGGATAATTTTTCTTTAAAAATTACTTCATCTTCGCGACATGAAACATAATTTTCGAAAAGTAGCAATATACACGAGCTACATACTTTTATATTTCCCATTGAATTGTGTAATTTCCCGACCTAACCAGAGATAGAAAATTTCACTTTGGCACAGGAACTACAAAACTTTACACAAAAGCAACTAGCAACTTTGATTAAATAGGCTTAATCTACAGGGTAGCCTAAGGTGTAACGAAATAGACATTTGGTGTGAAAAAGACAAGAATGGCTCAACAAATCTTTCTAGGGGTATCTTACTCTTATAGCGAGAGTAAGCAAAGGGTTATACATGGGTTAACTAACCAGTGTGGTTAGTTAATAACATAACATATAGGCTTTTTGGTGTATTCATAGAAATTTACCAGTTAAATAGGTTACTCTATCTAAGTCCATAGTACTCATCATTGTGGTCTCGAGTGATATATCAAGCCAAGTTCTAAAGTCTACTACATCACCGGCACACTCATAATTTGTGGAAATTTTAGTAATGTTTGGAAACGGAATAGGCTTAATTCTCACAATTTAACATTAAGGGTTATTTGTGCGCGAGGTCATGTAACTAGTAATTTTAACAAAAGGTATGCTAATTTATTTTTTAAATTAGGCATAATTTTAAGCAATTAGCATATTTTGTTAAAAGAAGGACAAGTAGGCGTTATAATTCTCCATCCCTCCTCCCCACTTAAATTATACAACGTCTTCGTTGTATAGATAAAACAATTAAAGAAAATGAGAAATAGAATTAGAACGAGGAACTCTCCTGATATTTTTCTCGGGATAATTCTTCAATTTTGAGTTCTTGAGCAAAAGTGTGTTGAAGAGGCGTCAGAATCCTCATATGAGTTCAACACACGTCTTTTTTCCAGAGTATACCGTTACCAATTTGTCAATTTCTTTACAGCAAGGTCCTGCATAAAAGTTATAAAAGACAAAACGTGCAATTCTATCTCGGTTTTACAATGGTTACAATGCGGAAAAATAAACACACATACTATACAGGGATCCAATACACCGTATCCCAAACCTAAGGATACGCCGTATTGCAGCCTATATAAAAATTATCTAAATATGGGCCAGGTTGCCAGATACGTCGTATCATAAACCGAATACGCCGTATGGACAATCTGACAAAAATGTTTAAAGTGCAGGAATTTAAATGGATAATTTAAAGGACTGACAACGTCCAGACATGTCCATACACCGTATCCATAGAGGTTCGATATGTCGTATGGACGATCTGGGAAGACAGACTCAGCAAACAATTTAAAATTACAAACGATCAGGTTGTCTCCCGTGTAGCACTTTTCTTTCAGCTAGTCTTTAAATTAGACTTTTTCTTCAGGCTTCATTCATCCTTTATTTACTCGCACTCGTCCCCGTGTGCGAATTGCTCCATAATCTTTTGGCATGACACAAACTTCTTGCAAAACGGCATGCCGAGCACGACACCACTTGTTACATTCTCATCCATATCGTCAATGATTGTGCAACCTGAAATAATATAAAAATTCCCAATGAAAATATGTATGTCTGTCAGAGCTCCGGCTAGTTTCTTCCCTTCATGATCATCTTTGTCCTTAATTATAGAATTATAAAAGCATTTGGTCATCATATTAACGGACAAGATAGGGAGGAGGTCAGCACAAACATGTTTATACCCAATCATATAAGAAAATTTCATATTGTAACAACATTTGTTAGTAGGCTCATTGACAATAATACTTTCATCAATGGTTGGCTCAAAGTTATTATCTTGATTCATCCTAGGTTCTAAAGGCATATCTAAATCATTCAATTCAATATAATCACCATAGTTGGGGTCGAATGATTTATTAACAACCTCCCCTATAAGTTCAGTTTTAGAATCAAGATTCGTTCTTTCTTTCAACATATAGACCCTCCTAATTATGTTAGTCGCAGGTTTAATGCTTTTGAAAACAATTTTCTCTTCCCCAACCCTTAGATTAATTTTTTTTAAAACATCTATCTTGGCATGAACAGTATGTTAGTGCAAATATTACGATATTTAATCTATACGATCTCTTTATGTTTTGGTGATGACACACATGTAACTTGTAATACATAACGTAAAGTACGCAAGTTACTCGTAATCACAAATCATCAATGCATACATGCATCAACAACACTTGATGTCTCAAGTCTACATCAACACCGACATTTGTTTGCACCCGATGTAAATCACATAAGGTATGTACAAACAAATTAAACTTGTAGGATGATCAAAGAAAAATATTTTTTTCTTAACCATTACATTTCTACAAAAGTATTTTTCACAAAAATAAATAAACCCAAAATAATTTTTAATAAAAGAAATGTTTTATTTAAATATAAAATTTGAAAAATGGTTTTCCCTCCAAAATGGAAGCTTCTATACCAAATACAACATTCCCCATAAAAAGACAAAAAAGGGAGCGGAGTCTAGACGGCGACCCCCTTATAGGCCTGGTGGCCCCCTTATATATAAGGGACCGCTGGGACCGCCGTTGCCAGACTGTTAGCTTTCAGCTCCTATAAATAGTGGGTCATCTCCAATGATTTCATAACCCTTTTGCCCGAATTTCTCTCAGTTTTTTCTCTCTTAGATCTCACTTAATACTCTCTAAATCTTTGAATCATTCAACTTGGTTAATTTGTTTTAATGTGATCAAATTTCTATCCTTTCATTCTTTCCTCTAGGGTTTTTTTTTATTTTTTGCAAGATGCAAGAAACTTTGGCATCTTCAAGATCCGAAGTTATGTTAGTTTAGTTAGTCTATTTGTGTAACATTTGTTACCATATAGGATCGAGTCCATGTCTTTCTATCTTTAGCGTGTGTAGGATCCAAATTATGTGAATATTTTTGGATGGGTTGATTGTGGGTTGGTTCAGTAGTTTTAGGCTTAAAAATACATTGATGAGTGGTTAGATGGTTTCTAGTAAGATAGATCGACATCGTAGTTTAGTGTCCGGTAAAATAATGTAAGCGACGCGCCGGGTTTATGTAGTTAGGCCATAAAACACAAGGTTTCTTTTTTATGTTGGGCCATAAAACAATTAAAGGGTTTGGTTATACCCGAAGAACTCGACATCAACCTTAGTGTCAGAAAATAATGTAAGTAATGGCATAAGGTTTTCTCCTCCGAGAAGGGAGCTTGTTGATTTAGTGAAGTAACTCTCGAGTTGGAACTCGGGGAGTAGTGGAGTAGGGCGAAAGAGGAGCTTCTGTGACGACCACTATAAATCACCGTGTCGGTTTGCTTTTTTTTACCTTTGCTTTATTATTTCTTTACTTTTGTTGGTTAGTATTTTAGTCCTCAAAATACATTAGTGTAGTGGTAGATTGGTTCTAGCTAAGATTAGGACTCGACATTTACCTTAGTGTCAGAAAATATTGTAAGCGACGCAGTTTATGTGTTTAGGCCATAAAACACAAGGTTTGTTATGTTGGGCCATAAAACATAACGGGTTTGGTTGTACCCGAAGAAGAACTCGACATCTAGCTTAGTGTCGAAAAATAATGTAAGCGACGTGGTTTATGTGTTTAGGCCATAAAACACAAGGTTTGTTATGTTGGGCCATAAAACATAACGGGTTTGGTTGTACCCGAAGAAGAACTCGACATCTAGCTTAGTGTCGGAAAATAATGTAAGCATTGGTATAAGGTTTTCTCCGCCGAAAGGGAGCTTGTTGATTAGTGAAGTAACTCTCGAGTTGGATACTTGAGGAGTGGAGTAGGGCGAAGAGGAGCTTCGTGACCGAACCACTATAAATCACCGTGTCGATTTGCATTTTCTTTTAACTTTTGCTTTACTTATTTCTTTATATTTACCGCTTTACTTTTATACTTGCATTGTGTTCATAATTGTGTAAATGGTTGTGTATATCTTGTTAGTTAAGGTTGTGTAGCTCTTTGTGCTAAATATTTTGAGTATGATTATATTGTTAGAATATGTGTTAGGTATTATAAACCAATTATCAACACTTCTCATATTGCGTTAAACTTGATTGGTGATTTGATACACATGATCTAGTCTGAAAACCTCTTCTGGAGGCGGTCCCTTTAAATAGGGCGGCCCCCTAATGGGCTAGCGGCCCCATTTATTTTATGGGGACGCCGGACAGAGAGTGATTTAATATAAGTGATACAAAAGATTTTAATAGTTTTTAAAAGGAATAGCGTATTCACCCCATATACGGTTTCCACAAACTGGTATAAGAGCACGTCGCTCTAGTTTTCAAAAATAAAATGTTTTTAAATAAGTGTAAGATCCATGTATCAAATTACCCATGGAAGGTGTGATTAAATATGAAAAGTGTTTTGTTGTTTGGTTCGTATTAGTTTTGTTGTTAAATATACCTCGTATACTAGCTTGACTAAAAGTATTCTAAAAAAAAGGGGCTTGGAAGTGTAAAATACGTCTTTGTAAGTCATAGGAGTAAAAATAATGTCTAAAACACGCTGGTTTTTATTGAGCTGGAACATCTTTATGAAGTTTCTCTCTACGTCTCTACATTAAGTTACCAAATGATTTTATACAAAAAAACGTATTTTTGGGTCTCTGGTGGCGGTCCCTTAATTGTTTGGGCGGCCCCCTAATATATCTGGGGCCGTCACCTTTATGGGGGCCGCCTGTCTGTTTCAGCAGATTTTGACAAACTTTGAAAAATCATATAAAATCAACCGTAAGTCCGTAGAAGTCGTGCCACCCGCCATTTCAAAGAGAATTGAGTCTACTTTTATTTAAAAATACTTCCAAGCCTTTATTCTAAACTTAAATAAGTCAGAAATGCAAAATACTACATAGTGGTCAAAACTTTGAGTTCCGTTTTAATGTAAAACTTGTTTTTGCATTTTCCTTTGAGTCGGGCATTTCTAATTGATGTATCTTTGAAAAATAGTGTATTTGTCCTTTCAAAATATTGATCTTCGTTAATTTTTATAATGGGGATGAACTATCTTATTTTCAAAACAAATCAAGCTAAGTATACATCGTTATATCTAATACACAAAACGACGACGAATATCCTTATGTGTATGCTAGATGATTATGTGTGTTTAACTTTTGTTTCAACCTGGTTAATAGATATTAATAAGTAATCATTACTATTTGTAATTGAGCTAATCATATATCTATAATCAGTGGGTCTTGTGATAATTTTGTATGTGCTTGTTTCCAAAATCCGCCAGTAATAGAAATTACCGCTAGATTTCTTGTGGTAAGTTGCAAAATTGTTTGTGCTCCCCTTTATCTGTTAAATAAGGGTAGAGTCAGGCTCGTGACTCGAACAAAAACAAGCGCTTTTTGGGAGGCAACCCAATTTTCTTTTCTTGAATTTAGGAGTGTCATGTGTGTTTTAATTCTTTATAGTTTGTTTTATTATGTTTGAACTATCTTGTAATCATGCTTTGTTTGTCTTTAATCTTGTATTAATTTCAATCAAAGGTATTTTCCAAACAATAAGTGTAGGGGAATTTATTCGGCTTAAGAACCAAATTCAAACATGTTATATGAATTGTTTAGATTAATTCGCGTCATATGATTGAATTGTTAAATCTCAGGTTTTATGCAGCTATTTGTACATGAATTAACTTATGGAATCAATTGCAAGAAATTTTTTCTCAAAAACAAAAATTTTGTTTTCACATACTATGGAGACGGCGTCACGATTTACACGCGACGCCGTCACCTGTGACGGGGTCACAAAAACCCTGACGGTGTCAAACGCCCAGGTTCAGAAAACTTAAAGTTTTTAATTATTTTTGAAAATAAAACTTGCATAACATTTAATATATGTACACTTCTGTTATAAACCTGCAAAAACCTAATTAGTTTAACAATTCTCTCATCCTATCTATCGAGTCGAACCCTAAATTCACATTGTATATTGGTTTATCGCACATTTTATGTTTGGTGTAGTTGTCTTTGTCTTTGATTACAGGTTATATTTGATGAGAAGAAGTTTGGAAGTTCTTAGGAAGTTTCATTGGATGATTCCTCAGGAGGACGATTAACAATTATTGCATGTTTCTTACTCCATTATTGAGCAACCAAGAGGAGTACTAGTTTCTTTTCCTTGTTTTCTTTTCCCTTTATTCATTTTTACGGGTACTTTTATAGAACATTGGGGACAATGTTCAACTTAAGTGTAGGGGGAAATAAGCCTTAGAAACTATTCTTTTATTTGCCATTTGCTTTGTCCTTAAAATGATGGGTAATATATCAAAACATAACATAAAAGGTAATTTTTACCCAAATTTAAATTTTTTTATGACACATACCGACAAAAACTAATTATTAATAGCGTCTCATGGATAGGAATTTATATGACTAGCACAATAACCCTCAGAATTCCACCCCAAAATGTGAGGTTCGCCTTTAGATCTTTAGGAATTCGGGTACCCATCGTTGTAAACCCAAGATGATTTTATCTTTACTTGGTTCGAGTTAAGGTTGATCTGCAGGCGTGCATGTCTATTCCGTCGTTATGGCATGTATGTATTGCCTTGTCGCCTTTTCTGGAATGTCTGGTGTTAGTAAAATTCATATGAGTGTATCGGTAGCATATAACTTCTAGAACTTGTTATTGTGATGCATTTCGAGACCACATAGTTAGTATTAGGATTTTCTTGATAAGAGGCATTAGGATTAACCCATGTTTTAAACCTGTAATTGTTATGATGGTCACACCGATCATATAACTATCCCACACCCTTGCCATGCACTCATTATTAATGCAGGATACCCTAGTACAACCCTCTGAGCCTATCCTGTTTTACGGTTCTCGTAATTTTCTGGTGGATTCTAGATTATTAATGAAGAGCATTGTCACCCTTTAAACCAATCATTACACCCAAAAAGCCTTAGCCTGCCTTGTATGTACTCATTTTTAGTATATTATTATGTTTAACCCATTTTAATTATTAAGTACATGGTTGCTAAGTCTTTATCCTTGTAAATACTAGTTTAGGACGATTGAGATTCATGGTAGTATTTATTTCGCGGAAGAATAGGGAAGAAAAGTTAAGTCAATACCCCCATATGTTTGTCAAATGATCACCATGTTATTTTGATCCACCTCAAATCGGGTTATTAGTTAGATTGTAAATATCGAGCATGTAAAAGCTCAAGTGTAGGGGTACGTATTATAAACCCCATGTGATGTATTATGTTATTCAAAAAAAAGAGAAAAGAAAAAGAAAGAGATTGATGTAGAGTTGTGTAGAGTTTGTAGATCTTCGTCCGAGTCTTGGCTTAGCAACCAAACCAAAGTGTATTCGTGTAAATAATTAGCTAACCCTTCCACTCCAAATTCACCCAAAGCCACCCAAATGTATCCCATCCGTTTCTATTTCCATTATATGTTATCTTACACCTACACCCCACAACCCTTTAAAAGACCTCTTAGATAGTAATGAATAATGCTTGCACCTAGCGGTGGAGGTTTGATCCTTTACCCAAGCCTATGGTAATTTTATATGCTACGAACAGGTAAAAGTGTTGATTTTTTCGTTTCCTCCCTTATGTTATAATTTATTATAACACCCTAGTAAAAGAAGAATCCCAAACACTATGGGAGTGCTACTTTCTGGCTTTTGGATTACAAGGTCCTAGAAAGGTTATGTTGTAAAATACTTTTAAAGAGTTGGTAAAATGACCCCTCATATTGTTATTGTCTATGTAGAAAAGCCCATTTACTTAAGGACAAGCAAATCCCAAGTGTAGGGGTATTTGATGAGGTGTCATTTTATACACTTTTTCAAGGTCGTTTAACCCCCTAAATCATGTGTTTATGCCCAAAATAGGTACTTAATCGTTCCTTTTCAGGTAATTTGCATTTGGAAGGAATTTGGAGGAAATACACGTGACTTGGGCTCATTTAGAGAAGAAACGGACAAGACTATGGACCTACACCAACATTGCTCAAGAATTTCTCTACAGTGGCTGGAGACGGCGTCACAAATACAACGTGACGCCGTCACAATGATGAACAAGACGGCGTCACAAGATTCCACGACAGCGTCAGAGCACATGACCCAACCCATTATCTAGAATATTCTCTTTCATGACGGCATCACGATTAAAACGCGACGCCTTCACAGCGTTTTTCCAATATATACAAACCCGAATTTAGGGTTTTAAGTATGTAACTTTAGAATAAAAAGAGGGTACAACAATATTCGATTAACAGCTGTATGGGGGGACGATTTTAAGGCCTAAAAACCCTATTGTACTTCCTCCAACTCATGTTTTAATCAAGTAAGGTTTATTTAATCATTCAATATGTCTATGTGTTGTTTGATTCATCTATGTTCTTGCTTTATTAACATGCTAGGCTAAGCCTCCTATTGTGTTTATTTATGATTGTATGAAACCTAGAATGTAGATCTTAGTGGTGTTGCTGCTTCTTGTGATGGATATGCATGTTAGGTCTTAAAAAACTAGCTTTTGTCTGCATCATTGTTGATATGTCTAAGAAAACATGATTGTGTAGAAAGGATACCATCGGGTAACAGTCTTCATACTACCTTGCCCCTAATAGGGTTTAACCATTCTTAATATATTCACAGCACATTATGTACCCTTAGGGGCCTTGTAATAGTCTTCATACTACCTTGCTTGTGCGTTGCTCTAACGAAATGCTAAGTAGACGGCGGGTTCGTGTAATTCGTTCATGACTTAGGAAATAATTACACAGATCATCACAAGTGTGACAAGGCAACAACACTAGGAGAAGCAATCTAGGGAGTAATACATGATTAAATAAACACAGTCTTTTATCTTATTGTTATCACCACTAGTTTAGATTATATTTAGTTTAATAGCTAAAACCAAACCTCCTCTCAAATATATGATTTTACTTGCTTTCCATAAAACATAAAAATACAAAAATAATTTTCCTCAACCCCTTAGAATTCTGTTAGACCCATGACAAGCCTTCCCATCCCAACCTATCCTTGATGAACGTTAACAACCACCCTGAATCTTGCCTATACTACTACTACAATCGATTAGGGCTCTGCCTATGGGAGTTGTAAAAACTCTTGTTGAAGTCTAAACGACGACCGCTAATCAGAAATCATTTAGATCAAGAAGCCGTATTCAAGCACTCGTTGATAGGAAAAAAGATTTTAGCCGATAGGAAGCGTAAGCCCAATGTGAATTTTTAGTGGAGATAGGTCAATGTTAAAAGGGTCCAACCCTGGAAAGTGGTGATACTGTTTTGGAAAACGGGGAAAGTTACACTCTCGTGATATAGGACCATTGTAAGGTACTTCGCTAAGGTGGAATAGTGCTACCAGACTGTAACCACCTAGATCATTTAATCATATTCATGACCACTTCCATGTTTCTAATTTGAAGAAGTGTTATGCCGATGAACTGCTTGCTATTGCATTAGATGAAATCCAGATCAACGATAAGTTAAACTTTATCGAGAACAGCGTCTAAAAAAAAAAAAAGGGAGATCAGGATCGGAATGAAGCTGAAACAAATTCATATCCTTATTAGTTTAAGGTGCTTTGGAATTCAAGGCGAGGATCCTAATACACAATGAACGCAAAGACCAAAATGAAGAAAAATACCCTCATTCTTCGCTAAACCTAACCTCGTCTGCATCAATGTCTTGAGCTCTTTGAGGACAAAGCACTTTAAAAAACGGGGAAAGTTGTCATACCCGTAAATTTTAGGTTAATTTTTAAACTATTTAGATCATTAATTTGAATTTTATCCGTTACGTTTGAAGTTAACCTAAAACCGAGAGGTTATCCCGCGTAAATCTGAAAAATGTCATCGGACGCGCGTTGGATCTGGATATTGACTAGTCTAGATATTATATGCATTATTTATCTTTTCTAAGTGTTTCGTAGTTTACGATCACTTCCGATACTTATTTTTACGTTTTAGCGTATTAATTACATTTTTTGCGTTTTTGATCAAACAAAACCCCGGAAACCCGTAGTCTTTTCGTGTAAACTTTAGTTATCATGTGTCTTGTGTTTGAAACTCAAAATTCGAGATCTTCCCTCCCCCTCTTGTGAATTCGGACGACCAAGAAACCAAAACACAACAACAAGTCTCAAAATTAATTCATGAGGAATTCTTAACTTTAATTATGAAATGTTGGAAGTATTTAGGCATGCAAGGCGGTGGTGTAAGTTTCTGTCTTCTTGTAACATGCAAACTTGGACCACAAACCGCACTAGTAAGCATCAAGGAGCTTTTTGAGTTAAGTCAAATGGCGATTGGTTAACCATAAACCCCCTGGCTTATTGCGTCCGCACCTTACCACACACACCTTTGGTGTGTGTTAGTCACCTAGTCCCATTATTCGTTCCTTGATAAGTATTGGATCATAAAATATCTCTAACCCTAGTTTGTCCCTATATAAGGCTTATCATATCACACATTAGGTATTCATTTCATTCCAACAAAGCCACCAAGAGATCTCATCTCTCTTTTTCTTATCTCTTGGCCGCGGACATCAACATACACGCATACACATTCCATATTTTTTATTTCTATCAAGATTCTTTCATTCCAAGATCATTTATAATCATATCTAATGGTGTTCTAAAGGTTTGATCATTGTTTTCAAGGTTTTTTAAAGATTTCAAGAGTTAGGGTTTTGATATTTCAAGAGGGTTTTGCAAGATTATTTGGGGTTTATAGATCTAAGGATTTTGGGTTTATTTAAGGAAAAATTTTTTTTTTCCCCTTGTGTGTTTCTTGACTCATCTTATTCTTGTAAGTGTTCTATTCCATCTCTTGTGATTTCTTTATGGTTCTTATGCAATATTAAGGCTTATGTGTTTGTGGTTTTTGAAAACAAACAAGTTAAAACATAAACTAGTATTGTTTTATGATTCTTGATATAACAAAAGGTTTAGTTGTGAGTATTAGTGATCATGAGTGTTGCAACAATATACATCTTAGGATTAGGTTAGTATTGATTGTGGTTTTGATGGCGAAACATTGGTTGGTTTAGTAGTGAACGGGATGAGGCTAGAATAGGCACTATTGTGCAGTTTGGAGGAGTTTTGGGAGCATTTGCGAAAAATATGGTTGCTGATCCGGTTTTGTTTTAAGGTTTTGGGCGACTTAAAAAAAATTAATTAGTCAAGAAAGTAGTTTTTAGAGAGCTTATTTCGAAGATAGAGTTTTCTCATATGTCGAACTACCTAAAAACGGATTTTAATAAGTGGTCCAAGTTAGGGCGAAAGAATTGAAACACTTTTCAGGAAAATAATAAATGAAGTTGCTGATGTGAATAGTAAATTAGGTTTTCGGACACTTCGGACGTTTTTAAGGTTTTAAAATATTGGCGAAACATATAGAAACATTAGTGTATTGATTGGAAACATTAGAAATGTCATAAATGATATTATGGAATGCCGAATGTTATAAAAGTGTAAGATTTCTGAGAATAGTAAATTTTGAGATAAGTCGTCGAGATGGATGTAAAAGTTAAGCGTTTAGGTATTGATAAAGCATTTTCGGAAATATGGATTTAACAAAATATAGGGGACGGTATTAACGTCTTGAAACTTAGAAACAGTTCCTAAAAATAAAAGCCTCCCAAAAATATTTACTTTTAGTAAAACCATGCGTATTTTAATCATAATATTTTGTCATCCATAAATGACACCGATTTTTCAAACAATGACACACACATCATGGTGCCTCTTGATTGATAAGTTTACCACTTTTGGTTTGTCTATCTACCTTAGGTCCAAAGGCGCGTCATTCCTTTAGTGACGGCTCAGGATTGTAGTATCAGCTTTCACTAACAGGATTATCATTCGCTCATCGCCTAAGGTGAGTTCAAAGCCCCACTGTTTACTCATTTTGAATAAATGTTTTACAAGTTTGGGGTGAGAAACATTGCTTGTTTTTAAACTTTGGACACAAGTGTTTTCAGTTATCGTTTCCTGTTTACGTGTTGCCTAAGTAGCGATTAGACCACTATCATGACCGAACCATCATGAACCGTTAATTACCTATGACCAATGGTATTGGTTAAGTAAGCTCGAATGTTATAAATAGATCTATTTGGGACTAATTATCTCTATCTGGGTAAGCAAGCACTTACTTGTTTCTATGTCGATGAACAAACGAATATATTTGCTTTGTCTGAATCCTTGGGGTGTCTTGGTCAGACATCTGTAGGGCAATATCATCACTTTGCATATTATGATGCATCTCCTAATTTTGCATCGGTGTCATGAGCTTAGCCCAACATAAATACTTTTCATGTGATATTGTATCTGTTATAATAGTCACGTCACTTTTAAAATCTTGTGGTCCAACCTTACATCAATTCAAACCTATGAATTCACTAACTTTATGTTGACTGTTTTAAGCATGTTTTCTTAGGTGCTTAGCTGGATTGTTCTTAAAGTGCTATTTGATATTGCATGCATTGTTGGGTGTCTTTCAAGAATTTTTATCTTTAATCTTAAATACTCGTTGTCTTAAAAACATGTTATGATTTCGCTGCATTTTCCTTAAGCTTTTGCTATAACTATTTCATTATGTTGAGAATATTGTAAGACTTATTTGGTTTTAAACAAAGCAACGAGTTATCTTTTATCAAACATCCATATAATGGTTGTTTACTTGATCTTGTGTGATGTATGCAATGACGTCACGCCTCCGAACACGTATTCCGTCCAGGCCCCGTTTGAGGGTGTGACAACAGTTTCCTCTTGATTTAGTAAAATCCCGCGAAAGACTCACTTATTTTCTCAATTTAATCAAGACTTGTAAAATCCCGTGAACTAGAATTTCATACTTATAACCACAACACTAATCACTTTACCTACTTAAGATCCTACAAAATTATTTTCACTTCATAACACATCAATCATTCATCATGACTACTCCAATCATAACAAACACAAAAAACAGTCAAATGCATAACAACATCATGGCTGCTGGTTCAAGAGATTATCCACCAATGCTTGCTACGGGAAGATATGCTCAGTGGCAATCACGTTTCATGAGATATGTTGATACAAAACCAAACGATGAAGCCTTGAGTAAATGCACCCTACAAGGTCCTTATAAGCTTTCTAATATCATAATTCCAGGTCAACCTGTAACAGATGAATCTCCAGCAGTTCTAGAACGAACAATTCCTGTGACATTTTTGAATATCACTCCTGAAAACAAAGCTCATTATGATGCAGAAAAGGAAGCAATTCATTTACTTTTGACTGAAATTGGGGATGAAATTTACGTAACTGTTGATGCTTGCAAGACAGCTCATAATATGTGGATAGTCATTGAAAGGCTACAACAAGGTGAATCTCTTAACAAGCAGGATGTGAAGACTAGTTTATTTTGGGAGTGTGGCAGATTTACCTCACGAGATTGAGAGTCAATTGAGGCATACTACTCTAGTTCTACAAGATGAATGGAATGAAATGTAAGACACCAGTTGGAATTGCTACTATTCAAGTTAATGTTCATTTCTTCAACAACTTCAACAGAAGGTCAAGATTTATGACAATAGTCAATCAGACTCAAGACTTGGACAAGGAATCATATTACAAGCTCTTTGTCATTTTGAAACAGTATCAGAAAGAAGTTAATGAAATTCGTGCTGAGAAGATAGCCAGAAATACAAATCCACTAGCACTTGTTGCTACTGCTTAATAATATCCAGAATCTTATTATCAAGAACTGAAAACTCACAAATCATATGTACCACCATCAAAACAATCATCGTCTACCAGATCTCATGCAACTACCAGACACAAAGGCAAAGAGATAGCCAAACCAATCATACCTCCATCTGAGTCATCTTCTAAAGAAGACAGTGATCCAGAACAAGCTCAGAGAGACAAGGATATGCAGAAAAACTTGGCACTGATTACAAAATACTGCAAAAAGATCTACAAACCTGCCAACAACAACCTTAGAACTTCTTTAAACTCTAGAAAAAGAAATGTGGATACTACTTCAAGATATGTGAATGAAAATCAGACTGGTCAGTTTGGGAATTAAAGGATAATGACTGTTGTTAGGGCTAGGGAGACTATAGGCAGTCAGGTAGTACAGCAGACTAGGATACAGTGTTTTAATTATAAGGAGTTTGTGCATTTTGCTAATGAGTGCAGGAAACCAAAAAGGGCAAAAGATTACACTTATCATAAGGAAAAGATGTTGTTGTGCAAACAAGCTAATAAAGGTCTTCCATTACAAGCAGAGCAAGCTGATTGGCTAGAGGATATGGATGAAGAAATCGATGAACACGAATTGGAAGTGCATTACAGTTTCATGGCAAAGATTTAGGAGGTCTTACCTGCAGACTCAGGATCTGATGTTGAGCCATTGGAAAAGGTGTAATTTGATGCTGAATATAATGTGTTTGCCAATGAGAGACAGCATTTAGAGAAACCTGAATCTAGTAAAAACACATGTGTAGTAGAAAAGGTTGATAGTAATGTCATTCATGATTCATCAGATATGTGTGATAATGACAATTAGGCTGACCAAAATGCTGAAGAATATGGTGATGAGCGTATTATGCTTGCTAATTTAATTGCAAATTTAAAACTTACAAAAACTATGAAACCCACCCGAGGCGAGTGATACCACATGTAGGAAACAATAATCACTTTACTTCCATAATAATCATAAGAGAATAAGAAGAATTTTAGAGAGAAGTTAGAGAGAGAAAATAAGAAAGAAGGAGAGGAAGTGGATTACTTGCAATATTGTGAAAACAACAAATGAAACAACCAACCCTTCTCTATTATGGAGAAAGGGTATTTATACCCACAACTAGGCTGGCTCTTAATGAGCTTGTTGGGTCGTGTCGTGTTTGACTTGGGTCGGGCTCGAGATCAACTTTGGGCTTTAGCCCACAACACATACAACATTAGATTAAGAAACGAGCCCGATTCCTGTGACTAGCCTATTACAACATTTACTAAATAAAGACCAAAGCTTCCAACTCAATATTTTTTTTTAGGCTAACATGATTATATTAAAAAATTGATAAAATACGCAACAAAAAAAGAGGATGAAGTTAGGAGAAGTAGATAGTCGGCTCTTATATTCCTTAAACGATGGTATTTATTTGAAGGATCGATTATTCGTTGATACGTATTATAAATCGACGATGTAAAGTTTTGTATAAAGTGGTAGATATCGCCACTAATTTTTTTAAAGTATGTATATTATGGACGATTGGTAGTTGACCGTTATGGGAACGCCAACTAAGGGTTGTTTTCATTTATCTTTGATCGAGACATTTTTCGAGTCTAGTTTGTGTCTACTAAACATGGAGTAGTCCACGATATGTGGCTTTATCATGGGTATGGTCAGGAAAGTTACTAGCAACACTGTACCTTAGTTGTTTGGACTTAATCTATTTATTTTGTTCTTTTTATTTAACAACAATTATTTTTCCTTTCCTAATCCGTAACCTTTGGTCTTACACGAATGAGGATGCGAGCAATCATATATCTATTCCGTCGTTACGACCATGTATGTGTGATTTTGTCTGCCTTGTTGGTTTATTACTATTGGTGAAAGATTAGAATATTCCCTACCATATATCACTCTTTGTCCTAACCCTTGGTTTTACTCGATTAAGGGAATTGAATGCAATCATGTATGTCTATTCTGTCGTTACGGATGTATATATGTGGTTTGTCGCCCTTGCTGGTTTATAACTTTTAGTGAAGACTACTAGTCCTATTCTTTAGCTTATTTGAGTTAAGGAATGAATGAAACCATGTGTGTCTATTCCATCGTTATGGATGTGTGTGGTTTGTCGCCTTTTCTGGAATATTGGTATCGATAGAGATTAGAAAGAGTGATCAAACCCTTGAACCTTTTAAACCCAATTTACCTTTATAGACTTGTTACTCCTTATTACTCCTTAGCTTTATTGGTGGAGATTGTATCCTTGCCATGCCTATCTAGAAAATACTCGTCATTGACCTTGGCAATTAGTGAATTAAATTACATTTTTACCACACATAATTTGTCGAACGATTTGAGTGATTTCATATTCCTATTTCGTGAGGTGTTTGATTGTGTACTAGTAATTAAACAAATAAATGCTTAAAGGAAAAATCCTTAACTACGGTTAGGATACATTTTCATAAATTTTCCAAAGTCTACTTGAGGACAAGTAGGATTCAAGTGGGGGAATATTTGATGACATCAAATAACATCACTTTTATAGCATCATTTATCCTATATTTCTTACCCACTTTCGTATAATTATTGCATGAATTGGTACTTAATTGCTTAAATTTTATATTTGCAGTAATTATGGAATAAGTTGTGAAGATTAGCTAAAAGGCACGCATTCTGGAGCTTAAACGATGAAATATAAAGAATACTGTTCTGACAACATGTACGCCGTATCCAACAAGGAAGATACGGCGTATCTGTGCCTGCACTTCACAAGAAACCTGGCTGATTTGAAGCCATATACGCCGTATCCATAAGACCCATATATGTCGTATCCTATATTGAGTAATTAAAGATCCTGGAAGATACTGAACGTGGTCCTTACTCCAAGAAAACTCCTAATACGCCGTATTGACTTCGACCAATACGGCGTATCAATGAAATTCCAGACACTATAAATAGAAGAACTAAAAATGAGTTTTAGGTGTGCTTGATCATATTTACGATACCATAACCACAAAAGTCAATTTTTAGAAGACAAGAAGAGCAAAGAAGGTCTCGCAACGCGCTTAATTCTATAGGAAACACCTTGTAATTCTCATACTCTTAATAATTGTTCAATTTTTTGAATCATTCGTTTAACTCGGTTATAAAATATTTTTTTTAAAAAAACCCCTTTTTTGGTTATATTTTTGGGGGTTCATTAATAATGCATGTAACATACAATGTTTAAGGCTAAATACCTTGTGTATTAGCCATGATTAGATAATATAGGTATGGTAGGTTTATATCGATTGCTTATTTTATCGTTGATTGTTGATTATGTTTATCAATTTATACTTGTCTACGTGCTTAAGTATGTGACCTATCATTCAACTGGGTCTAGTGATACTGAGCAAGTTAGCTAGATACTGGGATGGCTCTCCATATTGCAATTCATATATCTTGAATCATACGATCACAAATATTGACCTATCTTTACCATTGGTTTAGTGAACAAGTTAGGGACAAGCATGTGACCAGGATACAACAAATAATGTTCTGAAATCCCTTGGAAAAAGACTCGGATAGTGGACAACTAGAATATAAAGAGCGTTAAGTAGTAGTATCGTAAAGTCCTCATGGCTAGGTTTAATATAAGATTACCGCTATTAATCTCCTAAGATAGATTATAATCTGCAAAATAAAATACTTTATGCGGATGCATTTAATTGTGAAAGAATTCGACGTGTCTAGGTTTTAGGAAGAAGTCCCGCCTAAATCTAGGAAAGACATAACCCTCGAGATAAGTCAATAATTGCACTAAATTAACAAACCAATGTTCTATTTGATTAATCATGGTTAATACAGTTTCCTTATAATTGGATTGACCGCTCTTCCATCTTCGAAAAAATTATCTGCTTGCGTGTGTTATAGTGTGTTGATAGAGATAATGCCTAAAAACGTTATTATTATTTTTTGACCTCTCTATGTTTTGATAATCATAAAATGTAAAAACGCTCAATGTAAAATTAAACATAAACGAGTAATTGGTCGTAAATTTTTATTTCAAAAATTTAATCACTTAAAGGTATGAATAAATAAATGCTTATTGCATTTTATGATCAAAGAAATTTTTATTCAACCTCATATTTTTTATAAAATGTAACAAACATTTTTGTATTTACTAGAAATGTTTTATGCAAAATAAATGTTTTGAATTCAAATTTTCCACCTAAAAATGGATATATTTGATCCAGGAAACACCTCCCTTGGAAAAGACAAAAAAGGACCGTCTGGCCTTGGGCGGCCCCCTTAGTGATAAGGGGGCCGACACATGAGCTAAGGGGGTCGTCCCAGTCCTAAACGCTCCCACCTAGTTGCTATAAATAGCAACTGTATCCCTGACCTGATTTTTTCACCTTTTGCACATATTTTCATTCTGTTCTAAAATCAGTTTACATTCACTTTCATTCCTTTGATCATTTAATTCTAAGTATTTGGATCCAAGTGATCCAAGCTTAGATCCTTAAGTGCAAGAGAAGAATACTTCCTACCATCAAGTTACGAAGTATTATAGCTTAGTTAGTGTTCTCGTAACGTAGTTACGATTGTGTTATAATTTGTAAATCATTTGTGCATCTTGTGTAATTGTGTGTGATAGTTATATCGTGGTTATCATAGAGAGTATAGTTAGATCGTGGTGATCGTAGAGAGAATAGTTAGATTGGGATGATCGTGTTAGTGCTTAGGTGAAGTGATGTTGTGTTAGTGCGGTTAGTATTTTAGTGCTCAAAATACAAAGTGTGTGGTAGATTGGTTCTAGCAAAGATTAGAACTCGACATTTAGCTTAGTGTCGGAAATTGGTGTAAGCTACTTGTGTACGGTTTTCTCCGCCTAAAGGGAGTTTGTTGACATAGTGAAGAGAACTCTCGAGTTGGGTACTCGGGGAGTGGAGTAGGGTGAAGAGGAGCTTCGTTACCGAACCACTATAAATCTTTGTGTTGTGGTTTGATCTTTCTAACTCTTATCTCTTGTCTTACATACTTATTTATCTTGTTAATATTCATTTACTTAGTTAAATTGTTCATATTGTGTGTACGTTCAGATCACATAAAATCGAATCTAAGTTTTTACAAACAAACATAACATTAATTTAAAAAGCGGTAAACTATTCAACCCCCCTTCTAGTTTTCCACAATTGGTATCAGGAGCCACGTCAAACAAGATTTTTAAAATAAACTGTATTTTAAAACTTGAATCGATCTATGGAATTGGAAAAATATTTAGAAGGGCAATCTATGCAAAGACCACCACTATTTGAAAGTGATGGATTTATTTATTGGAAAAATAGATTCGAAACTTATGTGAAATCAAAAGATCTAGATCTTTGGCATGTTATTACCTATGGTGATTTTCCTCCTATTCAAAATAATCCCGAAACTAAAAAGGATGAAATTGTACCATTTGATAAACAAAACGATGATCTTAAAAAGAAACTTGCTAAAAATAATGAAGCTAAAATGGTGATTTATAATGCTTTACCACGTAAAGAATATGAAAGAATTTTTATGTGTAAAACCGCAAAAGAAATTTGGGATACTTTATTAATCACTCACCAAGGTAATAGTCAAGTCAAAGATAATAAAATAGATCTTCTTGTTCAACAATATGAACAATTTACGATTCCGGAAGAGGAATCGATAGATAATGCTTTTGCTAGATTTAACACTATTATTACTAGTCTAAAAGCACTTGATGAAGGTTTTTCTAGCAAGAATTATGTTAGGAAATTTCTTAGGGCACTTCATCCTAAATGGCGTGCAAAGGTTACGGCTATTGAAGAATCAAAGGATTTAACATCTCTATCACTTGATGAACTTATTGGAAACTTGAAAGTTTATGAAGTAATAATTAAGAAAGATTCTGAAATGGTCAAAGGCAAAAAAGAACAAAATAGATCTCTTGCCTTGAAGGCCAAAAAGGAATCAAGTGATGAAGATAGTTCGACTTCTGATAGTGAAGACGAAGATTACGCCATGGCCGTGAGAGACTTCAAGAAATTTTTCAAAAGACGAGGAAGACTTGTAAGACAACCACATGATGAAAGAAAGTCATCCCAAAAAAATTAAGACGACAAAAATGGCAAAAGTGAAAGAAAATGTTTTAAATGTGGAGATCCAAATCATCTCATCAGAGAGTGTCTAAAACTATCAAGAAACTACAATCAATGAGCCTTTGTTGGAGGATCATGGAGTGATAGCGACGAAGATGAAGAAGAAAATACTAAAGATGAAAAATGTCTTATGGCCAAAGCGTCTAATGAGGTACTTTCTGAAACCGAATTCTTTAGTGATGACCAATCATCATTAGATGAAAAAGACTTAGATAGTGAATATAATCGATTATGCAAAGTAGGTCTAAAAGTCATGGCTAAAAATAAATCACTAAAACGAATTAAAAATCAATTAGAAAATGAAGTACTAGAACTAAAAAATAAACTATCTAAATTAGAAAAAGGTAAAGAGGTCAATGAAGAATGTAAAATATGTCAAGACCTTAGGTTTGAAAATGAAAAGTTTAAGGAAGAAATTTCTAAGCTTAATCAATTTAATAATGATAGTCAATCGCTTAAGAAAATGTTAAGTATTCAAAAACCCTCCAGAGATAAATCTGGCCTAGGATTTAATTATACCAAAGGATCAACTAGTGAGTCTAAACAAGTAAATTTTGTAAAGTCGCAAGAGGTTGAGTCTAAAGAAAAAGTAGTAGAATTAAACTCAAGCCCAAGACTAAAATTTATGCTTTTAAACAATACTAAAATACCCATTGCAAGCGACGGCAAAGTAAAAAGTTTTTATAAACCTTCCTTAAAACCCGGATTTGGATTTACTAAACCTAAAATAAGATCCAAAACTCCTCCTCCAAAAAGAACTAATAATCCTCAACCTCGGTCAAAAACACCACAACCTATGAGAGATTAAGGTAGACAAAATTACCCTAATAATAATCATTCAATGTGGAATTATTCACAACAATCAAACTTCTCTCCGTGGGGAATATGTCTACCCTATATGTATCCGAATCAAATGCAACATATGCAAAACCTGTTCGGGACTAACAATTTTGGACTCATGAGACATTGAGGACCAAGTGGTTAAGTCGTTACAACAATTTAGTGGAGTTGTTCATCAACATTTCTTGGAATTCGACGAGTGAATATATTCTTAAAATCTTATGACGGGTTTACCAAAAGATTTCTACTTCAAAGTTTGCTCACTTAAAGATGTTAAAGAAAACACATCGTAGGCAAAGGTACACTTGCTTTCCCAACTACTTAGAATATAGATTATGCGCAAAGCGTTAAATGACTAAATGATATTATGCTACAAATAATATTTGCTAAACTAAAAGATTATAGTTAATAGAGTAAAGTTAAGCTTGTGGAAATAGTGTAGTCATAGAAATGGCCATTTGAAAAAAAATTTTTTTTTTGGTTTCTAGATCTTAAGAGAAGTAGTTCATTATGAATCTCTTCACGTAGATGAATTTAGGCTTCTCTACGTTGCGCACATAGTTTGCAATCAAATGTACCACATAAGGCTTCTAAGGATCGGGAACAATGCGCGCGCGGATATCGGACAACAGTGAAAGACTCGTGGAATTTTTTCCAAAAATAGCTGTAGTCCAAGTTTTGTAAAATGACTTAGTTCACTACAACTCGTGCTACAATACCACTCTATAACACCCCCAACTAGGATACGCAGCGGAATACAATATTTGGGGTGCTACTTTATAATACATGCACACGAGTCCCAGTAAACGTTCAAAGACACATTTATAAAACACCATTTCATTTATTAGGAAGATCAGAGTTACATAGGTCCCAATACCAACGTCAAAATTTATCTCTAAAAGTCATAACACGACTTGTTTTCTAAAACATTATTTTAGTTTATGACACTACTTCACCGAGACACCGTCCTTGATATCCGCGTTCCATCCCGTCCAGCCATCAACAGCAACTAACCTGAGATACATGCTTAAAAGGGGTCAACAAAACGTTGAGTGAATTCATAGAGTTTACAAATAACAGTTAGAACGCATATTTGGTTCAACAAAAACATATAACATGGCTCGTAAGACAAGTTATATATAAATAATGAATTCCAACTAAATGAGCCCGTGTACCGAAACTTAACACATTCATCCCGTAGGATGAAATAATGTCCGAGAAGTATGCCACTTCTCCTAATACTAACTACAAAATGTCCGTTCAGGGTGCTCGCCAATGGATTCAAACCCCGGACAGGGTTGTCAAACCCAATAGATCTATTTAATGCATTAACGTTCACCTACAACTAGGCAACTAACGGTCACACAGTAAAATGCATATACTCAATAGTGAATGGAATCATATTTAGTATCAAAACATATAGCGTTCTCATTTTCACAAAACAGCAAGTATCCCCCTCGCGGGTTTAAAAACATTTAAAACACTTAAAAGCGAGGCTATGAACTCACCTTGATCGATGCCGAAGATTAAATAACCGAAACAATCACGAACTACTCGACGACGAGCTCAACCGCGACCTATAATTTATGTCGTTCAATTGTTACATCGCAAGATACGATCGGATAGTGCGCGCATCGCAACTATCAAAATAGTATAAATATACATACACATGTGATGATATATCCACTTGCGCGTCCTAAATCCTAAACTCCACTTAATTGAGTTACGATCTTTCTTTTATTTATATTATACATCGCTTAATCGAAAACTTTCTATTTTAGGAAACTTTCTATTCTTGGAAAGTTACTATTTTCGGAAAGTTACCATTTTTAGTAAGTCTCGTCTTCTAATTATATTTATAATAATATTTAGTTATCTCGTCGAACTTTCGACATTCAATTAGATTATCGTTTACTCGCATCGGTCTTATATCCGAATATTTCCAAAGTTACTATTTTTAGTATCTTCTCCGCTCATAATAATTGTTAAGTTTAAAACATTATACTCGTAATAATAATAGCGTTTAATTATTTTTATAACATCCGACAAGTTTAGTATTAACCCGTTGACTTTCAAAAGTCAACGTTAGACTTTGTTTGACTTTGACTTTTTATACATATTTATAATTAAATCTGACCCGCTCCAAACGACCCGTTATATCACATTTTCACGACTCGGACTCAAAAGAGATTTTATGTAAAACGACATTCCGGACAACTTTTTAGTTTTAGCCGAGACCCGAAACTCGACAGAAAATGACCAAAATGCCCCTGCAAGTTTCTGCAGGAACTAAGACATTTTTAATAAAAACGCAGATTTTGACCTTGGGTTTTGACCCGTTATTACTCGATTTTAAAACTAGCAAGCCTCGCGGCAAAGTAAAACATCATTCCGAGCAACTTTCGTGTTTCGCCGGAAGGCCGAAACGGACTCGAAAGTGCTCAAAACGGGCGTTTAAAATCCTGACAGCAACTAGCATTTTGCAATAGCTGTTTGAAAGTGTATAAGTTTTTCAAATCTTGTTTTCGCCGTAACTTCTTCGTTATGAGGAGTTACGGGGCGTTCGAATTACCGAAACGCTCGTAAAAATACCCTCTACTATATTTTCTAACCCAAAATCAGATTTTACAAATTTTCGAACCTCGAAATATGTGCTAAAGTTTCTGCTCGAATTTGACATTTTCAAAACGCGCCGAAAACCATTTTCGGCCCACAAATCATCTTACAACATACCCAATATATCCTATACATGATATTTACATTGCTCAATCGACCCATATCATAACTAATCTAACGCAAGCTTGCTCGGATTTCACCACATGCATTTATTGAAAACGATTCAAAACACGAAAACAATTATAAAACTAGTAATAAAATACTTACAATGCTATACATAGCATGATTGGACAAGAATGGAGCTCGACCCGTTCCCTTTTGTGTCTAGCCGAACTCGAACCAACCCCAAAAACCAAAATTGGCCTTTTTCCATTGAAACTGAGCCTCTAATAATGATTATCTAGCTATTTTAAACACCCCTTTTAAACGAAATGGTTTGAAACTAACCCGAACTCTAACTTCAAAAATACTCATTGCATGTTATATATTTTTGGTGGAAAATGTAGGAAATGATGAGGAGATTAAAAAATATAAGTTGATTATTTTGCATGTCATTTTTCTGGCGACCACGGCGGTGGAGGGGTGGTGACCGGCGGTGGTAATGCGAGGAGAGTGGGAGAGAAATTTTTTGTAAAAATGAAATAAGTATATTTGTGTGGGTATTTATAGAATAGGTTGTTTAGATTATTGACACATTTGGTCCTTGGTCTTCCAAATGTTTATAAAATAAAACACATTTATATTTATTTTGGTCCCTAACTGGCTAGGTGGATCGGGTTTGAAATTTTGTAAATATTTTTCTTTCGTCAAGCTTTTCTTGGTTTAAAACGTTTAATAAAAATGTGTACACTTTAAAAAGCGAGTCCGGCTCAAGAAAAGGAACAAAAGACGACAAGGTTAGAAAAATAGTAATTTACGACCATAAATATAATAACGAGACGCGTCGTAGATTTTTACGATGCTTAAAACGATTAACAAACGCGTGGTCAAACGTTGACTCGCCAAACGACTAAAATAAAATATTTAAATTCCGTTCGAAATAAAATACGAAAATATTTATTCACGATAAGTAAAATTTTTAAATGTCGACATTCGTTCACACGAATTTATAAAATAATGATTATGACGTCGGATTCGCGATCGTCATACGCGTCGTAAAACTCGGGTTGTTACAATGGTATCCTAAGAGGGCCGGCATAGAAACCGTAGTATATGCCGACTCTGATCATGCGGGAGATTATGTGTACCGAAAGAGTACTAGCGGTATTTGTACGTTCATGGGATGTTGTTTGACATCTTGGTTCTCAAAGAAACAAACCGCTCTTGCTATATCCACTATCGAGGCCGAATACGTAAGCATTGGAAAGGCATGTCAATAAGCACTATAGATGAAACAAGCTCTTATCGACTATGACGTTCGACTCGACGATGTCCCGATCATGTGCGACAATAAAGGCGCGATTGATCTTAGCAAAAACCCGGTGCAACACTCTTAAACCAAACACATCGAAATTCATCACCCCTTTCTTCGTGATAATGTCCAGAAAGGACATATATCTATCGAAAAAGTGTCATTCGTTGACAATATCGCTGACATTCTCACTAAACCCCTTAAACGTAAATCGTTTAACTATCTACGTCTTAGTTTAGGAACGATGGAACACATTCCATAAATCGTCTTCTCTTTCTTCTGTCTCGATTCTAGTATGTGTTTCACTCCGTATCGTGACAACTTAAATACTTCGTTTGAAGTACTTTGAATATTTTTAATTCGCGAAATGCAAATTAAAACGTCACTCCTCTTTGTAAATTTTTTGTCAAAATTCAGTCCAAAGTCCCTCAGCTGAGGGCGGCCCCCATATCTAGAATGGCCCCCGGATTAAATCGGGTGGCCCCCATATCGATATGGGACCGCCACGAGTGGGACATTATGTCTGTCATTCTCATTTTTGAAAAAACAAAACCAAACACTCCCTTCCTTCTTGCTGCAGTGACGAACACGACAAAAACACACCAAAAACTTAAAATCAACCACTAAAACACCAATTGAAGATCAAATCAACACTAATAATCAATCTAACTACTATAAAGTCTCCATTGTAAGTTCATTTCTCCTATTTTTTCTAATTTTTGTCTAGGGTTCATGTTGAACAAAAATTTAAATTTGGGCGTTGTGACAGTTTTTTTCAATTTGATTGGCTTGTTTGGTAAAGACCACCACCTTCACAATCAAATCTCGACGTGTTTTCATTTTTCTTGTGTTTGTGTACAATTAGGACTACAATAACACAATGTTTAACTAATATGCTTCCCGTAGACATAGGATTTTCAAGATTGAAGTGTGCTTGGCAAAAATTGTTTTCGCACAAAACCCCTATTTTATTTCAAAATCACTCACGTTAGGAACACTATGAAAATGCTTTTATGCATTGTTAACATTCCTAAAATGTTTTGTCATACAATGATATGACTCTCATGAACAAAATTCGAATATACATAATTCATATGTATTTTTCGTAATGTGTGGGGGATGTGCAAATTAACTAAGGATGGTTTGAGTTAACTCATAGGTTTTTATTTTTAGAGTCGAGTTAACCGCAACTCCACATTTGTTAAATATAGGCACACACTAGTCATTTGTCTAAAGGATATTGAGAATTATGAATGATACATACTAAAACACTCTTATTAATTATACGTGAAAAAGAATGTCTCAAGATGAACACAAATACACAGAAACTCACATTTCTTTAACTCCAAACTAATCTTACCCTCCTAATCACACCAACTCTTCTTAAAAATCACCATATCTAAAAATACATTGTCGACCTATTCTTGAAGGAAGAATTGTTGACAAAACATTTGATTCTAAAGGTATCTTAGAAAAAAACCTAAACAAAACTAGATTTCAAACCCTCCTTCAATTAAAAGGGAACTTATATCCAAAATTCATACACGAATTTTATCAAACGTTTGAACTCACTCTAGTAAGTGGTCTTTGGATCATATTGATTGAAATAAATGGTAAACGAGTTGGTGCATCATTTCGAGATTTTAGAACACTACTCAACATTCCCTTTGAAGGACATTGTTTTTATAATAATGAATGGTCTCTAAAATCCATCAACAAACACAACACTACTCCAACAAAAGATCCTCTCTATACCAAATTAACCCATCCAACCTCAATCATATACAATATAACTAAGAAACGTCTCAATGATTTCAAGTTTGCACTTGAGGATCCATACAATCTTTCATCGAAGAGATCTGTCCTTATCTCAAAATGGCACATCTTCTCATTCGTGAGAACATCATATGTATCGTTGATATTGATAAAAATCTATTGTCGGCTTGTGAAGCCTATATGCTATTCTGAATTACTTCCTCTACACCCTTCAACATCTCTCCTTTCATCCTAAATCTAATAAATGACTTCAAACATAGATCTAATGGCACCCTGCCATACGGACTCTTATTGTCAAAATTTCTTGACAAACTAACCGAATTTTCTCCAAATAATCATAAATTCATCTCCTATACAACAAAAATGAATCCTTTATATAATACCTCAACTGATAAAATTCTTGAAGATGTTCGATGTGCACATCACAATCATCACACATAAACTTGATGTAGCAACGTAACACGATTACTTGTTAGGACTATCTTGTCGGTAGAATTAAACTAGATATTATTATGATATATTCTAGTACATGTATAACTTCCCTTAATCATTGTTGTTGCTTGCTATATGACTTTTCATGGACTTTTATGTGATTTATATGCTTTTACCTAGCCCCATTGCATGCATTTTCTTTTTAACTAGAATATGTGATTCTTGAAAGATGGGAAATGCTACAACCTTCCCTCCAACCTTCTTATCCTTGGGTTATTCTGAAAAACAAGGGAAATATGGAGAATTTTGTAACTCTCCAGAAAACGGCCCCTAAAAACATTCGGCGGCCTCGAATATATATGGGACCACCCCATGTTTATGGGACCTCCATCAGAAGGAGTCACGAAATTCTTCTTGTTTCCACTTTTTAGCATTCTTGTCCCTATTTACTCCAGCCACAACTATTTTTTCCCAAAATAAACCAAACACCTTTTAGATACCTCCTTCTCCAAACACCATTTTACCTAAAACTTCCCTATTTAACAACATCGTCTCACTCATCCTCTTCACACATAATCACTTCTTCTCTTCTAAATTCCTCATTCTCCTCATAACTATCATGTCCTCCTCTAGCAAATCCTCTCGTGACTACTCACGAAACACTAAAGGGCTATTCTTGAACCTTAGAGACAAATTCATAATCTTCCTCCCTCACCACCATCTCCTCCACCTAATAGGACTCCACCTACCTCTCCTATCATCACCAATTCCTTGTCATCTCCTTTACCTCCACATAATTAAACTAAAACCAAATAGTGCATGATCTAAATAAACTTCATCACTTATCAAATCTCATTGACATTAACCTTTAACAAGCAATTGAAGCCACTGATCCTTCACCTCCTACTTCACCACGTGTCTTTCCTGCTACTCTAGATCAAGTAAACTTTCATTTGGAGTTTTGTCATTGTTGCTTGGAAACCCAAAGTCTATTTGATATATTGAGAGATGACCTTAATCATATCAAATCTCTCATCATTGGTCCTTCCACTCAATTTCCTTCCTCAATAACAACCTCCTCACCAAAATTGAGCACTCTAGAATGCTTAATTCCTCTAAATAATAACCAACCTATCTTTTACCCGTGCCATCTTCTAGATTTCAAGAATCCACTTGTCTAGCTTTATGTTCCCATGTGTATTTATGTTATGTTCATCTATTTTATCTTGTCACATTCATACCATTAAAGTATGAATCTATCTTATTATCGCTAGTATTGCTTGCAATCCATTTTTTTACTCATTAGATTAAGTGCTTATAAGTAGCTTATTGGTTCTATGTATCGTTTAGTTTGCTTGATATAAGTGCTTATTCGGTTTAGCCATTAGCTTATTTCGTTAAAGTAAAAAGTGCTTATCTGATATAAGCTTATGATTTCATTAATTTGATAACGTGTTCTAAAATTCTTGTTTTTGCCTATTCTCATTTGTCCTTGGGCCGCGTTTGGTGTATAAAAGTTCATCATTTGGCCTTGGTTGGTTATATTTGGGAATCAGTTTTTGTTCGTGAATCATTTGTCATTAGATAGTGTAGGCTACGTTATTAGGATATTTTTTCAATTGTTTGGGTTGCATTTAGTTCATAAATAATTACTGTTGGGCCTAGTAGTTAAATTGAAAATGTTATTAGATATTAACTGTTAGCAGTTTGTGTTGTTTTGTTGTTTTTGGTACCGGTCAACTCATGAGGCGTAGAGCTTACGGGTTTAATAAGCTAGATATAATTTGACTATTTTCTTTAGCTTATTAAACCAGGTGATATTATTTAATTGCGGCTCTTCAATTCGGTTCCATTTTCTATCATTTTTCAATACTTTTAGTTTAGATAAATTTAGCTTATTATGTTTTGCTTTGCTTATTTGATCATGATGCGTAGTGAGTAGTTTAACTTGTGTTTGCTAAGTGATTAGTGATTTGGAATTTAAGTGCGGTTTTAAAAAGGTTTAAAAAATTAATAGTCAATTTACATACCGTCATTTACTTTTAATGCTATTTAAATATTTGTCATTTATTTTTAAAAAGCATTTTACTTTACTTGTCATTTAATTTCTTGAAACTTATTTTCTAAGGATTTTAATTCGTTAAACCTAAGCCCGCACTTAAGGAACATTTCACGTCACTTAGCAAGCATATTTGTCATTTATATCTTTTAGATCAATTTTAGTATAACCTTGTAGTTTTAAATCCTAGAATTAATATTAGTTTAAAACCAAAACCAAAAACTTTTATGACAATCAAGCTCGATTTACAACTTGAACGCAGATTTCCATTCACCTCTCGCCGAGGAAAACGATACACGTGTTGACTACTTTTTAATCTTTCCTAAGAATAATTTGTATTATACTTAGCTTGCGTATATGTATATGTATTTTCTAAATATATATATATATTATATATCTGAGGGTTTATTTGATAAACGGGTTGGAAAACGACCGACATCAGTACGCCACACAAATTGCTTTGTGCGCCGCACTTCTCCAATAAACATTTAATTCCCTCGCATTTAATCACCAAGTACGCCGCACTTCCACCCTGAAATCAGCCTATAAATAGAGCCAAAATTCACATATTTCAAATCATCCTCTCATACATTCTTCAAATAAATACACATAATTATCTCTCGCTTATGAAGTCCTAAACACTTTCTAACCATTCTCCAAGTATAAACACCATGTCCTTTGAAGAATCAAGATCAAATCACCAAGAACGACGAAGAAAATCATACTAGTTTAGTAAAAGAATGAAGTTTGTTATCGAATCAAGTTATGTTATGAACTCCTTAGCCATAAGAGGCTAAATCTCTCATAACTACTCGGTGATGTTATGATAATGAATACGTGTTTGGTATGATTATGATCACTTTAATCTCAAGCTTATATTGCAATCCTATTATATCTTATCTTGTCGGTTTTGCTTATCAATCTTAGATTATATAACCATATCGGTATAGGTCAAAAGACCCGTTATGATCTATGTGGTTTTAAAGATTTGTCTATGGTCTTTAACGTCTGTGTCGAGAAATCCACTTTTATAAACTGATAATCAATAAGCTTTGATATATTAGCAACTAGATTATTTGAGTGACACATTTGGTCTAGTTAACTAAATATAAGTCTTGAGTTAATCAAGTTAATTTGTGAAAACATTTTCTGATGAGAAATCCTTTTTATAAGTTAAATGTTCCATCTTCGAGGTCTTAATCATTTCTAAAACTTGTGAATTATTTCCAACTATCTGAGTAGTCATCTCTATTATCATTGGTAAAATAAAAGTTATTTTCAAAAACTGTTTAAGTCTATTTTCTTGTGAACGACCTGGTCTTAACTAAAAGATTATACTACATACATGGGTTATACTTTTACCCGTGTGTTTCCCTATGATAAAATTGGTATTTTTAGTCATTATAAATTTAAAGCTTTTGAAACACATCAAAGTTTTTGGCGCCGTTGTTGGGGATTTTTAAGCTGTTTTGTAGTCAACTCTGGAAAATTACTTTAACTCCCCCTCTTTTTCCAAATCGCTGTACAATTTTCTGGCAAACTAACCCAAACAAATTCTCCTTTTGTAACATTTGCCCTTTTTGTGTTCTAAATATTTCATTTATAGTCCTTTGACTATTTGACGTTTGTCGTTTATTCAGATTTTGTACCGTGTTGACGGTGGTGATTTTGTGATGGTTTATGGTTATTTATGAATAATATTCATTTTTGGAGGTTATTATTATGTTATTTGTATTTCAGGTGGTTTGACCCGTGAATTTTGAGAAATACCAAAAAACGAGTCCTAACACGTCCGTTAATGTCCAAATGAGTTTTGAACGGTTTAAAGTGTAAACATGTCGTGTAAATACTCTAGGTTAAAGGAAAAATATTTTTAAAGTGAATAAAAATGCTAAGTAACTTTGGGGAGTATTTTACGGTTGAGTTTTACAAGCTTTTATGTGATCCTGACATGAAAAGAAAGACCCAAGACCCCATGGGATCCCATGGCCGGTTATGAGTCCAAGAGGGGACAATGAGGCTTGATTTTAGCTCTTTTGTCTAGCACTTGTACACATATATTCTTTTTTACCACTAGCATCTCCATTCATTAATCTCATTTTCAAAAAAATAAAACACACATATAAGTGTGTGTGTGTGTGTGTGTGTGTGTTCGTCCGCCACCATCAACCACAAACCAACATAGATTTTCCAACTTTGATCAAGAACATGATATTCCGGGTTGATACGAGTATTTGGGTATTCATTTAAACAACGTTTGGGTTGTCCAGTTCGTGTCGAAATCTACATTTTTGAAGATTTTCTTGTAAGTTTTGAATTTAAATTTTGTTTGTCCTTTTGGGTTTGTTTTGATGCATAGATGTTAGTTGTACAAGTTGATCGTCGTAAAAATCGATTTTTGGAAACGAAACGAATAAAAAGGGGTGTTTGGCTTGCGTCGGTTAAAAAAAGAAACACGAGGACTTTTTAGTTTTGATATAAACAAGGGGGTTTTTGTAGTTTTGATATTGTGGTCGTGATGGTTGAAAAACATATATTGCTAAATAGCTTATTTTGTATAATAGCATGTATAGCTTATTTTGGGCTTATTTCGTGGCTTATTGTGAGCTTATGGCTCGCGGCTTATTTGAAAAACACAAGGAAATGTGTTTTGATTATTTACGTGGTATGACGTATGTCGTGGACTATTTTTATAGCTTATGGTGTAACCAAATGCGATATATAGCTTATTAGCTTATTTTCAAGCTTAATATATGTATTGTGGAGCTTATGGACTCACGGCCCAATAAGCCTATTTAAGTCGTGGCTTAATGGGAGGGCTTATTGTGGTTTGGATTATTTTCTACTTAATAGTATAAGCTTATGTATCCGACTAACTGGACCTGTTGTTGGGACCTCTGCGACGTCGCTACCGCCCTCTCTGCTGCGACCCTTATTAACTCTGCGCTAGATAAGTGCCGCTCCCCTCTCCTATTGGGCCTTATATACGCCCACACAAAAATAACGCGAGATACGTAGTCATGAGAAGAGAAGAGTTTGAATCTGACGGACTTTTTCGAAAGTGAAATGTATTTACTCTCGACAGTCAGGTATTAACGCTCCCCACTATTTCGGGACACCCTGGACTCAAACCGTTTTAGAAACGTTAAAGATGAGAATTTTCTTATACCCTCGTGTTTGTCGGACCTACTAAGTGTCGACAAGTTTGAAATGAGTGTCGCTGTAATAAAGGTTAAACTATACCATTGAGAGAAAACTCGTCTGTATGAATGACAAAGGTTCCCTCTCGTCGCAAAATGTTCGTGAAGAACACAGTATATACTTAAAACGCCGTTTCCTAACACCTCACTTGAGAGTGTTTCTGATTTAGTGCGAAATGAAATTCTAAATCATCTCTGCGCTATGTTTACTCTTAACATTCATAGAAACAACGGCACTATCTTATCAAGAACTTTAATGGTGTTCATGCTCGATAACTTCACATCAAGATACGCTTTTCTATCGACGTAACTCGTCCAATATTTTTATCACGTATTTTGCTCGTATATTCGTTATCACCTGCACATGTCGCGGACACCCACCGTCTCCATGGCAACTTATCTGAGATAATATTAGAGTATTTTCTTATATGCTATACAATAGTCTTACTTGATCGTGATTTGACTCTCGTCTCCATTCTTGCTTTTATCTCGCTGGTCTTCTACCCAGTATGTATTTCGCTCGTCGTGCTCTCGCGCGGTCCTTCCCGATAAGTGCCTTCCTAGGCTACCATACACGCATCAGCTCCAAACCACCTAACAATCCACAGTATCGGGAGTTATGGGTAATTATACCAACGCAGTCTAATTCTATGCATCAAACGTAAAGATTGTTTTGGAAAATGAATGATTAAAATAGGACATTAACTGGACTAGGTCGTGTGCGGACGTCGTTGCATTTGCTTGTGTGATTAAGATTTGGTTGCTAAAGACTTGCTTAAGGTGAGTTCTCGTAGCCTTATTTTTATTATCTTTTTCGTTGGGGGAAAATGATACTCAAATGTGTTTTGAATTAAACTGTGCGAAATGTGGTTTTGTTTTTGGGAAAAGTTATGTGCTTATGAATGCTATGTGAATATTATGTGTTGCATGATTGTTTGGATCGGAGGGGTACGCTTATCCCAGTATTTGTATGATTGTTTGGATCGGATGGGTACACCTACATAGTATTTGTGTAGTTATTGGAGCGGATGGGTACGCCTACCCTAGTTTGTGTGTGGTCCTGCCCTAATTTAGTGCTCCAGCTGGTAGGCCCTTTAGGTGCGTAAGTGACATATGGTTATTGACTAGCGGGGATGCTATGTTAGGGTTTTTTTGCATCTATATTCACTATCATATTGCATTATTGTCCACTGTTTGAAATATTGGCACAGCTTTTGGGTTTAAGGTCAAACGTACGAGCTCACCAACATTATTGTTGATGTTTTCGAGTATCGTTTTCAGGTGAAGTGAAAGAGGAATAAGTTTGTGATTTATGATAGCAGACTTAGAAGTATCCTGTGTGGATTTCTCATATGAAGTCTTACTTGTTTATTTTATTTGGTTTTAGTATTTGAAAGATTTTTGTTTAAGTTTGGATTTGGACCCCTGTGTGGGCTATTGGATATTGTAAGAGTTTGCGGATTTGATTGTGATTTGGGACATCACTCGAGGTTGTTCGAGGTTGATGGTCTTCGTAACACTTGAAGTTTATGCATTGTAGTTTTCTCTATATTGTATCTTGTGTTATGATTGATCATTATGTTGCGCTCTCGAGTTTCCGCCATTGTCGGGGTGTGACAGATTAGTAATCAGAGCCAAGGTTATAGAGAACTAGGTGGGTTGACCTAGACTATAACCTAAGATCCATCATTTAGTTGCGTATAGAATCTATGTACGTAGTGTTCCGCTTTTGCTTGCTTTCACGTGTTCGCGGTTTGGTGCTTTAGTTATGTTAGTCATTGAAATGTGTAAGCTCAATATTGAGTATGACTGGGAAAGGATGCGAATATAAGTATGGTGGCCAACGTAGTTATAAGCGTATCACAACTCACTATTCTTAGTATGTTCATTCACACACATTGATGTTGACCACCTTTAAGGTCGGTCATTATGTGGTATAGTTATATATATACGTAAGATATTTATTTATATATACGTTAGTATTTCCACTTACCTAATGTTGTCTATGTTCTCCCTTGTGTAGATAATGCCGCCAAGGATGAGGATCCGAAGTGCTAGCCGACTTGTTGCCAAATCATAAGGAGGGGGAATGGGTGAACGGGTTGGTAGAGGTGGAAGGGGTAGAGGACCTAAGGGAGGTAATGATGAGCGTGTTGACAAATTAAATGGTCAAGGAAACTACCAGGGTTTGGGAGCTAATGGGGGCGTAGTGGGAGTCAATGGGAATGTAGAGGGAGTCAATGGGGTGTAGGAGGAGCACCCGAGTTCTTGATAATCATTGCCCAGCAATTGCAGAACCTCTTACCCGCCATGCAAGCTCAGGTTGGTAACCAAGAAAATGTTGGAAATCAAAATGGTAACATGGTTAATAAGAACGTTAGGAATGTGATAGTAAATGGCAACCGGGTAGGTTGTTCATATAAGGAGTTCTTAGCTTGTAACCCTAAGGAATATGATGGTAAAGGAGGTGCTGTAGTTCTTACTCGATGGATTAAGAAAATGGAGTCTGTGCAAGATATGAGTGGTTGTAGTATTGACCAAAAAGTGAAATACACTGCTGGTTCATTTGTGGTGGAACTCTCAGATCCGTACGCTAAGCCGGTAAGTTGTTGTTAGTATGTCATGGAATGACTTTAAGTTTATGATGATAGAAGAGTTTTGTCCTAGTCATGAAATGCAAAAGTTGGAAATTGAGTTGTGGAATCATGTCATGGTCGGGGCTAGCTATGCTGCATATACTGATAGGCTTCATGAGTTGGCTAGGTTAGTTCCACATTTGGTGACTCCAAATAGTAGGAAGATTGAGAGGTATGTGTATGGCCTTGCTCCACAGATCCGTGGGATAGTGGCAGCAACGGAGCCAAAGACTATATAGAAGGCTGTGCGGATTTCTGGTGCACTGACCGAGGAGGCTGTTAGGAATGGATCAATTAAGAAGGTTGAGAAGAGAGGAAATGTGGGAGAACCTAGCAAGGATAAGAATGGTAGGGATGATAATAAGAGGACTAGGACTGGAAATGCTTTTGCTTCTACTGCAAACCCTGTAGGAAGAGAGAATATGGGTGCTTGGCCCAAGTGTATCATCTGCAACTCCTACCATGCACCCGGAGGGCCTTGCCGCACATGATTCAACTATAACCACCCAGGTCATTTGGCAAAGGATTGTAGAGGCGTGCCGAGGAATGTAAATCCTATCAATGCTAGAAACCCAACTGTTAGGGCATGTTATGAGTGTGGTAGTGCCGACCATGTCAGATCAGCTTGTCCTAGATTGAATAGGGCACAAGGATTGGAAGGAAATCGTCCAAACCAAGTTGCTGCTAATAACGAGGGTCAGGGTCGTGGAAACTAAGGGAACCAAGCTAGGGGTAGGGCATTCATGTTAGGAGTAGAGGAAGCTCACAAGGATCCGAACATTATGACGGGTACGTTTACTTTGAACAATCATTTTGCCACTACCTTATTTGACTTTGGTGCCGACTATAGTTTTGTTTCCACTACTTTTATACCTCTGTTAGGCATAAAGCCCAGCGAGTTAGGTTTCAGATATAAGATTGAGATAACTAGCGGGTAGCTAGTAAGGATTGATAAGGTTATTAAAGGTTGCAAACTAGAAATCGAGGGTCATGTCTTTGACATCGATTTGATACCTTTTGGGCATGGGCTCGTTTTGATGTGATTATAGGTATGGATTGGTTGTCTAATCATAAGGCTGAAAATAATTTGTCATGAGAAAGTAGTGAGGATACCACTACCGGATGGCAAGGTGCTTAGAGTATTAGGAGAGAAACCAGAAGAAAAGATGAGGCAACTAAAGAGTGTTAAGGCTAAAGAAAAGTAACAAGAAGAGATTGTTGTGGTTAGAGATTTTCTTAAGGTATTCCCGGATGACCTATCTGGATTGCCCCCTGTTCGGGAAATTGAGTTTCGAATTGAGTTAATCCCTGGAGCAACGCCGGTAGCAAAGTCTCCCTATCGTTTGGCACCTTCTGAATTAGAGGAGTTGTCGGGACAACTCAAGGAACTCCAGGACAAAGGTTTCATTCGACCAAGTTCGTCGCCTTGGGGAGCGTTGGTGTTGTTCGTTAAGAAAACGGATGGTTCTTTTAGGATGTCCATTGACTATAGAGAATTTAACAAGTTGACAGTAAAGAATCGTTATCCGTTTCCTAGGATTGATGATCTATTTGACGAACTGCAAGGGTCATAGTTTTTCTCAAAAATAGATCTTAGGTATGGATACCATCAGCTGAGAGTGCATGAGGATGACATTCTAAAGACTACGTTTAGAACTCGTTAGGGACATTTTGAGTTCACAGTAAGGCCCTCTTTATGTCAGACTAACGCTACCAGCAGTATTCATGGATCTGATGAACAGAGTTTGTAGGCCTTATCTTGATAAGTTTATGATAGTGTTTATAGACGATATCTTAATCTACTCTAAGACTCAAGAGGAGCATGTAGAACACTTAAGCTTAGTCTTAGAACTGCTCAAGAAGGAGAAACTGTATGCTAAGTTTTCTAAGTGTAAATTCTGGCTAAGGGAAGTGCAGTTTCTTGGACATGTGATAAATGGTAATGTGATTCATGTAGACCCAGTAAGATTGAAGCTGTTAAGAATTAGAAAGCCCCTAGAACTCTGACTGAGGTTCGTTCGTTTTTAGGATTGGCTGGATATTACTGTAGGTTCATTGAGAACTTTTCTGTGATAGCTAAGTCTCTTACTATCTTGACTCAGAAGTGTAAGACTTTCGATTAGGGTGAGGAACAGGAATTGGCATTTCAAACCTTGAAGGATATGTTGTGTAATACGCCTATTCTAGCTCTCCCCGATGGACCGGAAGACTTTGTGGTATATTGTGATGCGTCCGAGATAGGACTAGGTTGTGTGTTAATGCAAAGAGGAAAGGTGATAGCCTACGCGTCTAGGCAGTTGAAAATTCATGAAAAGAATTATACGACCCATGATTTGGAGTTGGGTGCAATCGTGCTTGCACTTAAGATCTGAAGACCTTATCTGTATGGGACAAAGAGTGTCATCTATATGGATCATAAGAGTCTTCAGCATATCTTTAGTCAGAAAGAGTTGAATATGCGACAATGTCGCTAGATAGAATTGTCTAGTAATTATGACTATGAAATTCGCTACCATCTTGGTAAGGCAAATGTGGTGGTTGATGCCCTAAGTAGGAAGGAAAGAGTAAAGCCTAAGAGAGTTAGAGCTATTAAAATAATCCTTCAGTCGAGTATCAAGGATAAGATACTGACGGCTCAGAAGGAGGCTGTAGATGAGTCTGCAGGATTGTAGAAAGGTTTGGATGAGATGATAGAACAGAGAAGTGATGGGACTTTGTATTACATGGATCGAATATGGGTACCTTTGAAGGGTGATGTAAGAACCCTGATAATGGATGAAGCCCATAAGTCAAAGTACTATGTACACCCAGGAGCTGATAAGATGTATTATAATTTAAAAGATAGGTATTGGTGGTCTAGAATGAAAAAGGACATAGCTGGGTATGTTAGTAAGTATTTGACTTGTTTAAAGGTTAAAGCTGAGCATCAAAGGCCATTTGGCTTGCTCCAGCAACCTGAGATCCCCGTATGGAAATAGAAAGGAATAGTTATGTATTTTGTGACTAAGTTGCCTAAGACTAGTAGTGGGCATGACACAATCTGGGTCATTGTGGACCGATTGACTAAGTCTGCTCATTTTCTACCTATGCGTGATGATTATAAGATGGATAGATTAGCTAGATTGTATTTGAATGAGATAGTTGCTAGACATGGCTTTTATGTTTTGTGCCGATCTCGATCATTATCGGATCTTGATAGTCGTTTCACTTCAAGGGTTTTGGAAGTCAAATGCAGCATTTAGGAACTCGTTTGACTGAGTTATTGGCTTATACACCCTCAGACCTGATGGTCAGAGATGCATGAACGAGAAGCATAGTATTCAGGGGGGGGTGGGGGGGGGGAACCTTTTTGAAAAAGATTGCTTAGAATGTGGGTTTGGACTTCAAGTGGAAGTTGGATTGTTCATCTTCGGTGGTCAGTTTTGTTATACAAGAGTTATCTTTTCAAGTGTGAGATGTGCTCCGTTTGAGGCATTGTATGGTAGAAAGTGTCGTTCGCCAATTATGTGGGCTGAGGTTGGAGAAGGTCAGTTGAATAGGTGCTGAGGTTAGTGCAAGACACTACTGAGAGAGAAGATCCGCAGATTAAGGATTAGACTTTAGGTTGCGCATGTTGATCGTTTGAAAAAATTATGCTGTTTAAGAGAAGATAGCTCTAGAGTTAGTGTAAGTGACTATGTCTTGCTTTAAAGTGTCATCGTCGGAAAGGTGTGGTTTGCGTTTGGGAAGAAAATGAAATTAACACCTGAGATTTATTGGACCTTTTGAGATGGTTAGAGAAAGTAGGCCCCGTTGGCCTATCGGTCTAGGACTTTACCCTGGGGAATGAATGGTCGGTTAATGACACGTTCCACGTGTCAAAGAAGAAGTGTTTGGCTGATCCAACACTGCAAGTGCCTTTGGATGAGATTCGATTCGGATATGTAAGTTGAATTTTGTGGAAGAGCATGTGGAAATTTTGGAAAGAGAGTTTAAGAAGCTAAAGCGTAGTAGGATTTCCATCGTCAAGGTTCGGTGAAATTCAAAACGTGGTCATGAATTCACATAGGAACGTAAGGATCAGATGAAATTGAAGTACCCGCATTTGTTTAGTGCTGATAGTAGTTTAATTTCGGGGTCAAAATTCTTTTGAGGGGGTAGAATGTAACCCTTTCCCTTTTCGTGTTCTGAATATTTCATTTATAGTCCTTTGACTATTTGACATTTGTCAGTTTATTCAAATTTTGTACCGTGTTAACGGTGGTGATTTTGTTAAGAATTGTGATAATTTATGGTTATTTGTGAATAATATTCCTTTTTAGATGTTATTATTATGTTATTTATTTCCGGGTGGTTTGACCCGGTGGGAATGTTGAGAAATGCCAAAAAGCGAAGGCCTAACAGTTTCGTAATGTGCAATTGAGTTCTTGAAGGGTTTTTAAGTGTTAAATATGTCGTGTAAATACTCTAGGTTAATGGAAAAGTGTTTTTAAAGTGAATAAAAATGCTAAGTAACTTTGAGGAGTATTTTACAGTTGAGTTTTACCAGTTTTTAAGAGATCCCGACATGAAAAGAAAGACCCGAGACCCCATAGGATCCCATGGCCAGTCAAGAAGTCGATAGGGGATAAGTGGCACTTTTTTTGCAAGCTTGTCCTAAAGTTGTACAAGTATAATGCTTACCACTAGACTTTTCCATTCATTCTCATTTTCATTTCAAAAAAAATAAAACACACAAAGGTGTGTTGTGTGTGTTTCAGTCCGCAACCATCCACACAAAACAACCATAGATTTTTCAAACTTTGTCGAAGAAACACATGATTATTCCAGCGTGATCGAGTATACGAGTGTTCATTTAAACAACATTTGGGTTGTCCGGTTCGTGTCGAAATTTATATTTTTGAAGATTTTCTTGTAAGTTTTCAAATTTAAATTTCGTTTGTCCTTTTGGGTTTGTATTGATGCATAGATGTTAGTTGTACAAGTTGATCGTCGTAAAAATCGATTTTTAAAAACGAAACGAATAAAAAATGGGGTGTTTGGTTCGTCGGATAAGAAAAGAAACAAGGGGGTTTTTGTAGTTTTGATGTTGTGGTCGTGATGGTTGTAAAACATATATTGCTAAATAGCTTATTTTGTATAATAGCATGTATAGCTTATTTTGGGCTTATTTTAGGCTTATTATGTGGCTTAATGTGAGCTTATGGCTCGCGACTTATTTTGGAAAAATAAATATCACTAGGAAATGTAAATGTGTTTTTGGTTTTTTACGTGGTTTTATGGCGTATGTTAAAATAAATTGGATCTTATTTTTATAGCTTATGGTAGTAACCAAATGCGATACGTAGCTTATTAGCTTATTTTCAAGCTTAATATATGTATTGTGGAGCTTATGGACTCACGACCCAATAAGCCTATTTAAGTCGTGGCTTAATGGGAGGGCTTATTATGGTCTGGATTATTTTCTACTTAATAGTATAAGCTTATGTATATAAATGGACCTTGGTTTTGGACTTTGATCGTATTTTGGACTTATAAATGTCTTAATGGACCCTTATTAGGCCTTAAAGCCCAATAAGCGATATTTAGTCGTTATAAGAGTTTTGACGGACTTTTTAAAAGTGAAATGTATTTACGAAGTGGTATTAAACGATATTTTGGGGAAAAACGTTTTAGTAAACGTTAAATATCGAGATTTTTGGAATTTTGTCGGAAAAGTGTCGAAAGTTTGAAAAGTGTTTGAAATAAAGGTTAAAAACCTTGAAAAAAGTTTGGTTTTATGGAACGTTAAGTGGTCCTGTCGATAATTCTCGCGTAAAAAGTTATATACCTAGAAATTTTTACCTAAAAAAACAAGATTTTTTGATTTTAAATAATAAAATATTATTTAATTATTTTATTTATTTAATAAATTCACTAAAAGACGAAAAAATATTAAATTTTTCTCGAAACTTCACAAATATGTTTATTATGAGTAAACGTTCTATTTTCAACCCTATTATGATTATTTTCACGATGACTGGGCTCACCGAATGGACTTAAGATATATTTAGAATTATTTATTATAAATATTTACTTATATTACTTATCTATTTTCTTTAAATAGTATGAGTATGTATTATTGAGCGATGGGATTGATATGATTGTTGGGATATGTCGTCAACCATCACACCACTAAATTGATATGGGTAATTGTACAACGTGTCTAAACTCTATGCATCAAACGTGAAGACTGTTTTGGGAATGAATATTAAAATGGGACATTAACTGGACTAGGTCGTGCGCGGACGTCATTGTATTTGCTTGCACGATTAATATTTGGTTGCTAAAGACTTGCTTGAGGTGAGTTCTCGTAGCCCCATTTTTACTGTCTTTTCCGTTGGGGGAAAATGATACTTAATTTTTTTTTGAAATGTTTTGAATTGAATTGTGCAAAATATGGTTTTGTTTTTGGGACAAGATATGTACTTATGACTGCTATGTGAATATTATGTGTTGCATGATTATTTGGATCGGATGCTTACGCCTACCCAGTATTTGTATGATTGTTTGGATCAGATGGGTACGCCTACCTAGTATTTTTGTAGTTATTAGAGCGGATGGGTACGCCTACCTTGGTATGTGTGAGGTCCTGCCCTAATTTAATGCTCCAGCTGGTAGGCCCTTTAGGTGCGTAAGTGACATATGGTGATTGACTAGCGGGAATGCTATGTCAGGGGTTGTTTGCATATATATCTACTGTCATATTGCACTATTATTCACTGTTTGAAATATTGGCACAACTTTTGGGTTTAAGGTCAAACCTATGTGTTCACCAACATTATTGTTGACGTTTTCAAGTATCATTTTCAGGTGAAGTGAAAGAGGAATAAGTTGGTGATTTATGATAGCAGACTTAGAAGTATCCGGAGTGGATATTCATGTGAACTCTTGCTTGTTTATTTTATTTGGTTTTAGTATTTCAAAGATTTTGGTTTAAGTTCGGATTTGGACCCCTTGTGGGCTATTGGATATTGTAAGAGTTTACAGATTTGATTGTGATTTGGGACATCACTCGAGGTTGTTCGAGGTTGATGGTCTTCATAACATTTGTAGTTTATGCATTGTAGTTTTCTCTATATTGTATCTTGTGTTATGATTGATCATTGTGTTGTGCTCTCGAGTTTCCGCCATTGTCAGGGTGTCACAAATTAGTAATCAGAGCCAACGTTATAGAGAACTAGGTGGGTTGACCTAGACTATAACCTAAGATCCGTCATTTAGTTGCTTATAGGATCTATGTGCGCGGTGTTCCACTTTTGCTTGCTTTTGCGTGTTCGTGATTTGGTGCTATAGTTATGTCAGTCATTTAAATGTGTGAGCTCAATATTGAGTATGACTGGGAAAGGATGCAAATATAAGCACGGTGGCCAATGTAGTTATAAGCATATCATAACTCACTTATACTTAGTAATGTCGTTCACACGAATCGATGTTGACACCATAAGGTGGTATTATGTGTATAGTTATATATATAGTAAGATGTTATATATATTAGTCTTCCCACTTACCTAACATTGCTTATGTTCTCCCTCGTGTAGATAATTCCGCCAAGGATGAGGACCCAAAGTGTTGGCCAGCCTGTTGCCGAATCACGAGGAGGGGGAACGGGTGAACGGGTTGGTAAAGGTGGAAGGGGTAGAGGACCTAGGGGAGGTAATGATGATCGTGTTGACGAATTGAATGGTCAAGGAAATGGCCAGTGTTTGGGAGCTAATGGGGGCGTAGAGGGAGTCAATAGGAATGTAGAGGGAGTCAATGGAGGTGTAGGAGGAGCACCTGACTTCTCGACGATCATTTCCCAGCAATTGCAGAACCTCTTACCCGCCATGCTAGCTCAGGCTGGTAACCAAGGAAATGTTAGAAATCAAAATGGTAATGTGGTTAATGAGAATGTTCAGGAGAACGTTGGGAATGTGATAGTAAATGGCAACTGGGTAGGTTGTTCATATAAGGACTTCTTAGCTTGTAACCCTAAGGAATATGATGGTAAGGGAGGTGTTGTAGTTCTTACTCGATAGATTGAGAAAATGGAGTCTGTGCAAGATATGAGTGGTTGTAGTATTGACCAAAAAGTAAAATACACTGCTGGTTTATTTGTGGATAAGGCTTTAACGTGGTGGAACTCTCAGATCTGTACGCTAAGCCAAGAAGTTAGTGTTAGTATGTCATGAAATGACTTTAAGTTTATGATGATAGAAGAGTTTTGTCCTAGTCATGAAATGCAAAAGTTGGAAACTAAGTTGTGGAATCACGTCATGGTTGGGGCTGGCCATGCTGCGTATACTGATAGGTTTCATGAGTTGGCTAGGTTACTTCCACATTTGGTGACTCCAGAAAGTAGGAAGATTGAGAGGTATGTGTATGGCCTTGCTCCACAAATTCGTGGGATGGTGGCAGCAACAGAGCCAAAGACTATACAGAAGGCTGTACAGATTTCTGGTGCACTGACCGATGAGGCTGTTAGAAATGGATCAATTAAGAAGGTTGAGAAAAGAGTGAATGTGGGGGAACTTAGCAAGGATAAGAATGGTAGGGATGATAATAAGAGGACTAGGACTAGAAATGTTTTTGCTTCTACCGCAAACCTTGTAGGAAGAGAGAATACGGGTACTTGGCCCAAGTGTACCACCTGCAACTCCTACCATGCACCCGGAGGGCCTTGTCGCACTTGCTTCAACTGTAACCGCCTGGGTCATTTGGCAAAGGATTGTAGAGGCGTGCCTCAGAATGTGAATCCTGTCAATGCTAGAAACCCAACAGTTAGGGCATGTTATGAGTGTGGTAGTACCGACCATGTCAGGTCAGCTTGTCCTAGATTGAATAGGGCACAAGGACCGAAAGGAAATCATCCAAACCAAGTTGCTTCTAATAATGGGGGTTAGGGTCGTGGAAACCGAGGGAACCAAGCTAGTGGTAAGGCATTTACGTTGGGAGCAGAGGAAGCTCACCAGGATCCGAACATTATGACGGGTACGTTTACTTTGAACAATCATTTTGCCACTACCTTATTTGACTTTGGTGCCGACTATAGTTTTGTTTCCACTACTTTTATACCTCTGTTAGGCATAGAGCCCAGCAAATTAGGTTTCATATATGAGATTGAGATAGCAAGCGGACAGCTAGTAGAGATTGATAAGGTTATTAAGGGTTGCAAACTAGAAATCGAGGGTCATGTCTTTGACATTAATTTGATACCTTTTGGTCATGGGAGTTTTGATGTGACTAAAGGTATAGATTGGTTGTCTAATCAAAAGGCTGAAATAATTTGTCATGAGAAAGTAGTGAGGATACCACTACTGGATGGAAATGTGCTTAGAGTATTAGGAGAGAAACCGAAAGAAAAGATGAGGCAACTAAAGAGTGCTAAGGCTAAAAAGAAGGAGCAAGAAGAGATAGTAGTAGTGAGGGACTTCCCCAAGGTATTCCCAGATGACCTATCTGGATAGCCGCCTATTTGAGAAATTGAGTTTCGAATTGAGTTAATCCCTGGAGCAACACCGGTAGCAAAGTCCCCCTATCGTTTGGCACCTTCTGAATTGGAGGAGTTGTTGGGACAACTCAAGGAACTCCAAGACAAAGGTTTCATTTGACCAAGTTTATCACCTTGGGGAGCGCCGATATTGTTTGTTAAGAAAAATGATGGTTCTTTTAGGATGTGCATTGACTATAAAGAATTAAACAAGTTGACAGTTAAGAATCGTTATCCTCTTCCTAGGATTGATGCTCTATTTGACCAACTGCAACGGTTGCAGTTTTTCTCAAAGATAGATCTTAGGTCTGGATACCATCAGCTGAGAGTGCATGAAGATGACATTCTAAAGACTATGTTTAGAACTCGTTACGGACATTTTGAGTTCACAATAATGCCCTTTGGTCTGACTAACTCACCATTAGTATTCATGGATTTGATGAATAGAGTTTGTATGTCTTATCTTGATAAGTTTGCGATAGTGTTTATAGACGATATCTTAATCTACTCTAAGACTCAGGAGGAGCATGTAGAACACTTAAGGTTAGTCTAAGAACTGCTCAAGAAGGAGAAACTGTATGCTAGTTTTTCTAAGTGTAAATTCTGGCTAAGGAAAGTGCAGTTTCTTGGGCATGTGATAAATGGTAATGGGATTCATGTAGACCCTAGTAAGATTGAAGCTGTTAAGAATTGGAAAGCCCCTAGAACTCCGACTGAGGTTCGTTCGTTCTTAGGATTGGCTAGATATTACTGTAGGTTCATTGAGAACTTTTCTAAGATAGCTAAGTCTCTTACTATCTTGACTCAGAAGTGTAAGACTTTCGATTGGGGTGAGGAACAGGAATTGGCATTTCAAACCTTGAAGGATAAGTTGTGTAATGCGCCTGTTCTAGCTCTCCCCGATGGACCAGAAGACTTTGTGGTATATTGTGATGCGTCTGGGATAGGACTAGGCTGTGTGTTAATGCAAAGAGGTAAGGTGATAGCCTACGCGTCTAGGCAGTTGAAAATTCATGAAAAGAATTATACGACCCATGATTTGGAGTTGGGTGCAGTTGTGTTTGCACTTAAGATTTGGAGACATTATTTGTATGGGACAAAGAGTGTCATATATACGAATCATAAGAGTCTACAATATATCTTTAGTCAGAAGAAGTTGAATATGCGACAGCGTCGTTGGATAGAGTTGTTTAGTGATTATGATTATGAGGTTCGCTACCATCATGGTAAGGCGAATGTGGTGGCTGATGCCCTAAGTAGGAAGGAAAGAGTAAAACCTAAGAGAGTTAGAGCTATAAATATGACCCTTCAGTTGAGTATCAAGAATAGGATACTGACGGCTCAGAAGAAGGTTATGGATAAGTCTGTAGGATTGTAGAAAGGTTTGGATGGGATGATAGAACAGAGAATTGATGGGACTTTGTACTACCTGGATTGAATATGGGTACCTTTGAAGGGTGGTGTAAGAACCCTGATAATGGATGAAGCCCATAAGTCAAAGTACTATGTACACCCAGGAGCTGATAAAATGTATTATGATTTGAGAGATAGGTATTGGTAGCCTAGAATGAAAAAGGACATAACTGAGTATGTTAGTAAGTGTTTGACTTGTTTAAAGGTTAAGACTGAGCATCAAAGGCCATCTGGCTTGGTCCAGCAACCTGAGATCCCCGTATGGAAATAGGAAGGAATAGCTATGGATTTTGAAACTAAGTTGCCTAGGACTAGTAGTGGGCATGATACAATCTGGGTCATTATGGATCGATTGACTAAGTCTGCTCATTTTCTACCTATGCGTGAGGATTATAAGATGGATAGATTGGCTAGATTGTATTTGAATGAGATAGTTTCTAGACATGGTGTGTCGATCTCGATCATCTCGGATCGTGATAGTCATTTGACATCAAGGTTTTGGAAGTCAATACAAGAGGCATTAGGAACTCGTTTAGACATGAGTACGGCTTATCACCCTCAGACAGATGGTCAGAGTGAGCATACTATTCAGACTTTAGAAGACATGCTTAGAGCGTGCATCCTAGCCTTCGGAGGAAGTTGGGATGTTCATCTTCCGTTGGTTGAGTTTTCGTATAACAATAGTTATCATTCTAGTGTGAAATGTGCTCCGTTTGAGGCATTGTATGGTAGAAAGTGTCGTTCGCCAATTATATGGGCTGAGGTTAGAGAAGGTTAGTTAATAGGACCTGAGTTAGTGCAAGAGACTACTGAGAAGATCTCGCAGATTAAGGATCGACTTAAGGCTGCGCGTGATCGTTAGAAAAGTTATGCTGATAAGAGGAGGAAGCCTCTAGAGTTTAGTGTAGGTGACTATGTCTTGCTCAAAGTGTCACCATGGAAAGGTGTGGTACGCTTTAGGAAGAAAGGGAAATTAGAACATGGATTTGTTAGACCTTTTGAGATTGTTGAGAAAGTAGGCCCCGTTGCCTATCAGTTAGATTTACCTGAGGAATTGAATGGTGTTCATGACACGTTCCACATGTCGAACCTTAAGAAATGTTTGGCTAATCCAACACTACAAGTTCCTTTGGATGAGATCCAAGTTGATGCCAAGTTAAATTTAGTGGAAGATCCTGTGGAGATTTTGGAGAGAGAGTTTAAGAAGCTAAAGCGTAGTAGGATTGCCATCGTCAATGTTCGGTGGAATTTAAAACGTAGTCCTGAATTCACGTGGGAACGTGAGGATCAGATGAAATTGAAGTACCCACATTTGTTTAGTGATGTTAGTAGCTAAATTTTGGGGTCGAAATTCTTTTAAGGGGGGTAGAATGTAACATTTTCCCTTTTTATGTTTTGAATATTTTATTTATAGTCCTTTGACTATTTGACGTTTGCCGGTTTATTCAGATTTTGTATTGTGTTGACGGTGGTGATTTTGTGAGAATTGTGGTGATTTGTGGTTATTTGTGAATAATATTCCTTTTTGGAGGTTATTATTATGTTATTTGTATTTCGAGTGGTTTGACCCGTGAATTTTGAGAAATGCCGAAAAAAGAGTCATGACACGTCCGTTAATGTACAAATGAGTTTTGAAGGATTTAAAGTGTAAATATGTCGTGTAAATACTCTTGGTTAATGGAAAAATATTTTTAAAGTGAATAAAAATGCTAAGTAACTTTAAGGAGTATTTTACGGTTGAGTTTTACGAGCTTTAGGATCCCATGGCCAGTTATGAGTCCAAGAGGGGACAAGGAGGCTTGATTTTAGCTCTTTTGTCTAGCACTTGTACCTATATATTATCTTTTACCACTAGCATCTCCATTCATTCATCTCATTTTCAAAAAAATAAAACATACACATAAGTGTGTGTGTGTATGTGTTCGTACGCCACCATCCACCACAAACCACCATAGATTTTCCAACTTTGATCAAGAACGTGATATTCCGGGTTGATATGAGTATTTGGGTATTCATTTAAACAGCATTTGGGTTGTCCGGTTCGTGTCGAAATCTACATTTTTGAAGATTTTCTTGTAAGTTTTTGAATTTAAATTTCGTTTGTCCTTTTGGGTTTGTTTTGATGCATAGATGTTAGTTGTACAAGTTGATCGTCGTAAAAGTCGATTTTTAGAAACGAAACGAATAAAACGGGGTGTTTGGCTTGCGTCGGTTAAGAAAAGAAACATGAGGATTTTGTAGTTTTGATATTGTGGTCGTGATGGTTGAAAAACATATATTGCTAAATAGCTTATTTTGTATAATAGCATGTATATCTTATTTTTGGGCTTATTTTGAGCTTATGGCCCGCGATTTATTTTGAAAACACTAGGAAATGTGTTTTGATTATTTACGTGGTATGGCGTATGTCGTGGACTATTTTATAGCTTATGGTAGTAACCAAATGCGATACGTAGCTTATTAGCTTATTTTCAAGCTTAATATATGTGTTGTGGAGCTTATGGGCTCACAGCCAATAAGCCCATTTAAGCCGTGGCTTAATGGGAGGGCTTATTGTGGTCTGGATTATTTTCTACTTATTAGTATGAGTTTATGGATATAAATAGATCTTGATTTTGAACTTGGATCGTATTTTAGACTTATAAATATCTTAATGGACCCTTATCCTTAAAGCCTAATAAGCGATATTTAGTCGTTATAAGAGTTTTAAGGGACTTTTTGAAAGTGAAATGTATTTACGAAGTGATATTGAACACTATTTTGCAAAAAACGTTTTAGTAAACGTTAAAGATTTAGATTTTGGAATTTTGTAGAAAAGTGTCGAAAGTTTGAAAAGTGTTTGAAATAAAGGTTAAAACCTTGGAAAACGCTATATGAGCGTATAGGTCATGTCGAAATTTTGTAAAAAGTTTATACTTACAAATTTTACCTAAAAACATGATTTTTGATTTTAAATAATAAAATATTATTTAATTATTTTATTTATTTAATAAATTCACTAAAAGACGAAAAATATTTTTTTTTCTCGAAGCTTCACAAATATGTTTATTATGAGTAAACGTTCCATTTTCAACCCTATTATGATTATCTTTACGACGACTAAGGTTACCGAATGGACATATCGAGATGTATTTATAATTACTTATTATAAATATTTACTTATATTACTTATCTATTTTCTTTAAATAGTATGAGTATGTATTATTGAGCAATGGGATTGATATGATTATTGGGATATGTCGTCAACCATCACACCACTAAATTAATATGGGTAATTGTACAACGTGTCTAAACTCTGTGCATCAAACGTGAAGACTGTTTTGGGAATGAATGATTAAAATGGGACATTAACTCCTGTGCGGACGTCGTTGCATTTGCTTGTGTGATTAATATTTGGTTGCTAAAGACTTGCTTGAGGTGAGTTCTCGAGTCTCATTTTTACTGTCTTTTCCGTTGGGGGAAAATGATACTCAAATGTGTTTTGAAATGTTTTGAATTAAACTATGCGAAATATGGTTTTGTTTTTGGGACAAGATATGTGCTTATGACTGCTATGTGAATATTATGTGTTGCATGATTGTTTGGATCAGATGGGTACGCCTACCCAGTATTTGTGTAGTTATTGGAGCGGATGGGTACGCTTACCCTGGTATGTGTGAGGTCTTGCCCTAATTTAGTGCTCCAGTTGGTAGGCCCTTTAGGTGCGTAAGGACATATGATGATTGACTAGCGGGAACGCTATGTCAAGGGTTGTTTGTATATATATTTACTGTCATATTGCACTATTGTCCACTGTTTGAAATATTGGCACTGCTTTTGGGTTTAAGGTCAAACCTACGAGGTCATTGTAGAATATGCTAGTAATCTATAACACCAAATAACTATAAAGAAATTCTAGAGAGAGAAAGTGGATGGGAGGAAGGTTCTAGTAAGAGAAAGTAAGAAATAAAGAAAGATTATATTATATGTGAATGAACCAACCAACCAACACCCTCTGCATGGGCTTTCCTAATGGGCTTTCCATGTGTCTTTGGCCCGGTTAGCTTACTAATAATACATTTGATTAATCTACGAGCTACAGCTAACCATATTGGAAGTGACCGATACTTTTTGTGTTTCTAACAATCTCCCCCTAAGGGAGGTCACTCCAATTTAGAAAAACTTAAACCTAGCATACTATGCTTTGACTTTAATCTTGAGCTTGTAGACTTTAACTTCAATTATTAGCTTGTGATATGTTGTAGTGATCATTGACTTTTAGGCTTTGACTTGCATCTTAGACTTGAGAATATGATCTTGAGCACTTAGAAATCATCAGCCATATACAATCTCCTTTATCATCATCTTTGTGATCTTTTCCATCTTGTGCACTTGTGACCTTCGGACCGACATGCTCATACTTTTCTTGATATTGAAAGCGTGTGTAGCCATCTTTCTTAATATTCTTTAACTTTAACACTTTGTCACTTTATGGAGGACGTACAGTATCAACATAATACTTCATCGCTTCATGAAAGACGTATAGTATCAGAGTAGCAGAAGTCTTAACATATGTACTTGAGCTTTCATGATGTCTTTATGAATGTTGGTCGAGTATGAGCATGCGACTATGAATCTTACTCGTCCATGTCTAGGTGTTGCCATCGTTGGGAATACTTGCAGGTTTAGGTTAGTGATAATCAACAGATATGGACGAAAGTGTCTTTGTCACTTCATCGAATATGGTTGCAATAACCATGGTTCCCCGTTGACTAGTATAAATACTGCCTGTAATCAGATAGAATTCTGAAGAATCTTCTTGACAGGATTTCGCAGCTGTACTAGCCGCTCTCATTACCAGAACGTCTCAAAGCAGACAACACGTTATGAGTGAACCAGTGAGTTACTATCTCACCGACTGAATTAAAAACTGATTTGAAAATCAATCGACGTATCACTTGCTAAAGTGTTTTTGCGAAACTTCAAGAGTTTTAATCATTTCAAAGTTCATCAATTGTTTGATTCATATAGAATCGCACCATTATTTCTTTCCAGTTGTCACAAGTTTGATTCGTATAGAATCGCACAACTCACCTATCATGAGCTTGTTTGATGTTGGCTCAAGCAGGATTTCCATTTTTACTGTGAATATTTAAGTATCACTCAGATGTTCTGTCAAAATCACAAGGATAATGTGTAGGACTCTTTATATATATTTCTTGTTATTCACATTGTGTGACTTAGCAAGCATAAATTTGACAAGTGTCCTAATGAGATTTATGGATGATCTCTTTTGGCTCTGGACTCAATAGTGCACTTTGGTTTTTGTGATCGGAGGCTGGAGTAGACTGCCACCTTTTCAATACCAACTAACTCGGAGTGAGAAAGTTGATAGAAATGCGTGTAATCTCCATGAGAAATGAAATAAAAATCTTTTGAGAGATTATGAGTGGCTAAGGAGGGTTGTGCATTTCATCACTGGGTCCATGATGTCAAACTTTAATGTCAGCAATCATTTATGTGATTCTCGACAGCAGATGTATTGACCCGATTTCTGCCTAAGTGTAAGGAGGGCTTCTTTCTTTTCACCATTTATCTTAACTTTCCTTTTTAATTCTTTAACCCCTTCAGCGCTTACTGAGACTTCATAACTAGTACCTTGTTGGGTTTGTTCCAGTACTAGCTCCATCTCAGTCGACACTCTTCCCTTAAACTCACTTTTACTCCTTTTTTCATACCTAAGGACTACTACACTATCTAGTGGAATATCCCTGGGTATATCCCTCTGGTTCTGGCTGGATCATGGGAATGAATACCTAAACTTAACCACCTTATAACTCCAATGCAGTCATATAAACGGTCGGTCTTTTGGTATTTCCACATTACAGCCAATCACATAAGCATTTGCTCCTCCTTTATATGTGCATCGATTAATCGAAAGAGTTTAGCACATATATGGGATAGCGTATACTTGAGATCTTATAAATCATATTATTAGCCATATATTTTAATCACATTTTCTCCCCTTATCAAAAATATTAAATCTCTTGATATTTTGGATATCAATTGATTCAAATATAACTACTTTCGGGGAAAGAATGTCTAATTATTAACAAGCCGCAATAGGAACATTTTTTATGCTCCCCCTAAAATTATGAGGGTATTATATGGTGTTTGAGTATGTTAATTTGAAATTTTTTGAATTTACTAAGAAATTCTTGAAAATTCATACTCAAACACTATATATGCCTAATTTTTAAGTCTACACTACACATTTATATATTCACAAGATTATTATGTACGAGGTTTTACCTGAGTGATGAGAACATCATATGATAGAATCATATGGTTTTTTTGTAACAGCCGTAGGTCTTCCACGTAGTCTCTCTTAAGAAGTTGTCTTAGCTTCCTCCTAAATCAGCAATCCTTTGTTGAGTAGATTCAAAACTTTCTTGCAACTTGCCTCAAGCAATCTTGAGGTAAAAAGCCCAAATATCCGAAGTACACAATTAATTCGAAACCATAACACCAAAGTCAATTAAGTCCTAGATGTCCGTATTTCTCCTTACACGATAGTGATGATATAAATTGAAACACAAAAGTCAATTAAGTCCCAGATGTCACAATTATTCCCTGTAAGTAGTCAAAATGAAAATACCTAAGTCAACTAAGTCCCAAATGTACTCATTTCTTTCTACAGAATACTGACTAACTTAAGGAATCATCATACTTATCAAACCTGTGTGTACCTCTTTTGTCAACTATTCTACTCTCTTTAAAAAAAATAAGCTTAGTGATTAACCGTTTGAGGAAGCATTTATTGAATTAGTAACCGATCTTCTCATACTTAGAATAATTATTCTCCCAACACTTCCCCCTGGAAACTCAAATGATGCATACTAAATGATGACGATATGTCTCTTTCCCCATGAGGTTGAAATAGTGCACCTGAAAGAAACAAAGAAGGCCTAAAATCAAAAGAAGCTAACCATGAAGACAAGCTCAAAAGAAGGCCATGGAGTCTATCATGTATACATCTACTCCTTCCCCTCAGCAAAACCTTGTATGCACATGTACTCGAGATCATGTTTGAAGAATAAATAAGCTTAGATCTATCTCGCGAGAATCAACTTCAAGGCTTTTAAAACTATGTAATTATTTCCAAACATTCTTAAGTCTTTTACAACAATGAGGTGTTGGCAATATTGATCTTATGTAGTTTAAAGCCTGAATTCACTAAGTCTCAAAGTGGAAATAAATCCCTAAACAAATGACATCTAAATCCTTGTAGTTAATATAAGTTAACTCCCCTTTAAATTGTTATCCGTCATTATTAAAAACTTTATTTGTTTATTCTGTGACTTATTTTGAAAGACCGTTTTAAAAGAATATTTGATGACACTTTCTCCCCCTCAAATAATGACCCGTTTTCTATTTAAAGAGCGTTGTCATTGCTTGAGTGGTCGAATTGTCTTTGAAAATCATTTTGTGATTATTGAAAACACTGATTCATTGTGAAGACAACTTTTTACCAATAAAAATAAGATTTCTCTTATTTCTCTTATTTTTGTAAAGATTTCTCTTTATCTAAAGGTTTTTTTGCTTTAGCTTGTTTGACTATTCCTCGAAGAATATCAGCTTGTTCCTGAGCATACTTAAGGTATTTTATATAAACATCCCTATTTTGCCATAACCTAGGTGCCAAAGGTTCTAAATCTAGCTTGAACATGCCTGGAACAATAGTGTGAGCAGATGGTGTTTGTGCCGCACTATCAACAATTTCTTTTCCTTTCAACTTTTGTAAATTGTTTTTCAATGACGTTATCACAAAAACCTTATTTTGAATTTGAGCTTTAAAATACTCATTTTCAGCAGATTTTAAGTTCAAATTATCAATTATAGAGTCACTTTGTTCTTTAGTATGAACCCATGTCTTTTTAATTGAGTCAAACTGCTCTTTAAAAACCTGTTTCATATGATTAATTTCATTACAAAGACGCTCGTTTTCCGAAGTCAATTTTGCCACACTATTCCCTAGTTCCACATTTTTGGTCACTATTTCACAATAATCATACTTGACATTCTCATCCTTGGACTTTTCTCTCATTGATTTTATCATGTCCTTCAACTTACAAATGGTACTGTCTTTGTCTTCAAGTTGAGCTTTCAAATCATTCTTTTTTAAAAAAATTGGAATTTGAAGAGCATTTTGATTATCACAAGATTCACGTTTTTGAAAAATTTCTTGATTGAGTTGTATTGAGCATCAAACGCATTTTGTGATTTCAAATCTGGCATGTTCAAGGCATGTTCAAGCTAGATTTAGAACCTTTGGCATGTTCAAGCATTAAACGCATTTTGTGATTTCAAAAGCTCGGCCTCAAGATTACAAGATTCTTTTCTATTTCCATCCATATTCACAGTTTCACCAATCAACGACATAGAATTCATCACAGTTAAAAGAACCTCTTGAGACATGATTTGTTGTAAGAGTCGATCAGTTTCCAAAAGTAATTCTTTTTTAGCAATTTTCAAACATTATTTGTCGACTGAAAACTGTTGAACAACAACGTCTATTTGGTTAAAAACTAGCTGTACTTCCATTATTTCATTTAGAAGATCTCTATCAAACACATTGAAGATGTCTTTTAAAGATTTTAGAAATGGAATAATTTCATTGTTAAAAACAGTTTTTGTATGTTCAAACCCCCATTCACCTTTTGTACGAGCATCAGGTGTAGTCCTTATCTTCACCACATTGTCAAATCTAGCAAGGTGAAACTTAAGCATTTTAAGGCCTTCATTCACCAAGATAACCTTAGGAAGTTCCTTAGGTGCTTCTATTTTGACAGGAGATGCATCAGAAGGTTTACTGGTAAGATTGGATATACGCAATCAGAACGCTTGTTCAGCATCCATTTCTTGTTGTGGAGTAAAACGTTTTCCAAAATCTTTAAAAAGTTTATTTAATTTTTCATAATCAATAGGTTTATGAGAAATGTTTTTATTAATAATCTATGGATCCTTTGCTTTTCAAACATTTTTGATCGACTCTTTTCTTCCAAAATCAATGTTTCCTCATCATCAATCACATGCATAGCAACATGTTTATCAGACATAACAATACCATCATACAAGGTTGGTTTAATCCGTTAAGCTTTCTTAAGGTAAAACGGATTTTGATAACCTAGAGCTTGTTTGTGTATATTATCATAGAAGGCTTGTGACTTAGTTAACATGTGCACTGTTTGAGCAGATTGACCCACTTTAAAAAGAATATTATCAAGTTCCTTTATCTTCTTTTCCAAATCAATTTCGTTTTCCATATATTTATCTTCCTTTTCTTTGGATTCATTTTTGAAAACCGTGAATGTTTGCAATAAACATTCCTTTTCTTTGATTTGTTTTGAAAGATTTTGCTCAAGTGAGTCAACTTGTTCTTTCAGTGCAAGCTTCTCCTTAATCATATCATCCATTTGAGAATCAATCATTTTTTCACGACTGCTTAAATCAATATTAAGACGTTGTTCAAAAGTTTTGACTCGTTCTTTATATCTCTCTAGCTCAGCGGTTACTGATTCATTATTCTGTTCCTTATTAGCCTTTTCCTAATTATTTACATGATTAATCATTTGTTCCGACATTTGTTCTATCACAGATAAAATCATTGAATCTTGTTGTGCCTGCAAATAAGTATCTTGAATATTTGCCTATTGTGTTTCTTCCAAATATTGAGAGTACGGAATGATATTGCTATCACTATGTATCTCATTATCTGAAAAATCTACAGCTGGTGTTTGTTCAAAATCCTGCATTGCATGTACACTTTGATTTTCCATATCATTAAGATAGGTTTTGGAATGAGGTACCTCCGAGATAATGTCAGAACCATAGTTGGAAATGTTGGCCATGAGAACCGCTTGTGCATTTAAGATATCATCACAGTCAGAATCATAAGTATCAAGATTCTCAGTCTGGAAAGCAGCATTGTTTGGAATAATTGTCTGAACAGCTTGACCATCTGAAACCCCTGGATCTGCAAGAAATGCGAGTTGCTCTTCATCCAAAATCTGTCCAGCTTCCTGAGCTTCAGCTAACATTGCTTTAGACCAATGTATTTCCCCCATAGATAAGCTTCTGTTTTAATGAGAGCAGCAAAACGTCTCCATGGTTGATGCATCTAATCAACCAAAACATCATTGAGTGAATGGATTTCCCAGGTGACAAGATCTCTTAAGAAAGACAACAATTTCTCATCGTAGGAAGTGCAAGTCACAGTCTTGTCGGTACTCTAGGCAATCTGTAAAATCTCTGAAGAGTTCCAGAATGATTTGAATCTCGTCTTTTGTCCTAATTGAATCGTAAAAGTGTCATGCGTGTAAACAGAATTCCAAATTGATGCATGTAGACTTCTGGACACATCTGCAGTGAAGAGAAATGTAGAGTATCCTAGCATGGCGTGAAGGTCCAGAGCATCCAGAACAATCTTGAAATGTGGGGTTCTCTTTGGATCTTTCCCAGACTAAGTCTTTCGTCATTTCTAATGTCAAGCCTTTTCTCTTTAGGACAAGTTCCAGATCAAGTTTGGTTTGTTAAGCAGTAATGGAAGATATGATTCTACTAGAATTGTTCACATACAGTTCATATACAAGCAAAAATATATATATATATATATATTAAAAGTAGATATATATTATATAGATTATATATATATATATATATATATATATATCACTGAAAGACAATGCAAGACTGATTTACACAAGGAGTTATGCACACAGATACTAGGCAAAATATTAACACACATGAAACTAGGAGAAACACATAATCCAACATCACACTAACTATAGGCAATTGAAACAAGTTATATATCTTCGTGTTAACTAAACTCACTTTATTTCGGTGTCATCCCACAACTCGACGCACCCCGGCTGATGGACAGCCAAACGCACCCTTGTGCGTGTATAATAAAACCAAACACACCCTGGTTCGTTTTCTACTACACCAAACGCAGCCTAGCTGCCATAGTTAAACCAAACGCACCCAGTGGTTGTTAACCCTTAACCCGACCCGACAACCCTTGCCCCGGCTGTCCCGAGCCAACCCAACAACCCCTCGGCTGTTTATGATAGCCAAACGCACCCTTTTGTGAAATATAAACCAAACGGACCCGTTGCGTTGGTAAACCAAACGCACCCGCTGCGTTGGTAAACCAAACGCACCCTGGCTGTTTTACCAACCAAACCAAACACACCCTTCGGTGCTAAACCCTTAGCCAAACGCACCCTAATCTGTTACAAACCAACCCGCACCCTTTTTGCTTATTTAAAACAATTCCGGATGCACCCATGGTGCTTATAACAAACCAAAACAACCCTTTTTGTGGTGCTGAGCCGCGAACCAAACCCGACATCCAAACACCCCCGGCTGTCCCGAGGCTATCTCGACACCCCGGCTGTCCCCGCTGTCAAACCCAACCCGACCCGACTGTCCCACAGCCCGACCCGACCCACACGCACCCTCGCCGGGTTTTATTTTACAAACCAAACCTGATAACCCAACCCCGACGCACCTTTTTGCTATAACCCATAAAACAAACACCCCTTCGTTTCTATAACAAAACCAAGCGCACCTTCTTCGTTTTTATAAACAAAACCAAACGCACCTTCTTCGTTTGGTGGTTGTGATATGATGATGGTGTATGATGATGGTGATGATGTAGATGGCAGGCGGGGTGTGGTGGTGGCGTGGGTTCGGTGGTGGTGATGGTGGTGTTATAAGGCGCGTGGGAGAGAGTGAGTTGGTGGATCGGGTAGATCCGGAGGTGGGAAGTGTTTTTGGTCTCGCCGGAAAATCCCGCCGGAAAAGTTTTCCGGCGGTGGTGGGTGGTGGCCGGCGGCGGGGGAGCTAGCCGGAGAAGAAAGGTGGGAGAGAGAGTTGTTAAGTGTGTGTGTGTTATAAGAGATGAAATGAAAATGAAAGTTATATGTTTATATATATATATATTTAAATGTGGCAAGTCCCTTATAGTTGAGGGACCTAAAGTGTAACATTTTTGGTATAGTTTTTATAAAAACGGTTCGGGACTCATTTGAGCGGCTTAACGAATGATTCAACGCACGAAACTTGCGCCATTGTTTTTCAAATCATTTTTCCGATAAAAATGAGTATTCGCTTGATAATATTTCAGAAATATTTTATAACATTTAATAAAATATCTCTTATTCATTTTACGAACCGGTTTTGCCTCGTCCGAAATAAAAATGGATTTAAGCTCGAGTAGTCGCGTTTTCAAAAACGCTTTTAATTAAAAATGATGAATAATTTATTTAATATTTTTATTAAATAAATACTGATAACTAAAAACAAATTTAATTGTTTTTGTGTGTCCGCGTTGTATATTGTTCGAATAATGTTTGCGGTGCTGTTTTAGCCCTTTTCGGCTCGTTTCCAGGTCTCGGGCAAAACTAAAAAGTTGTCAGGAATGTCATTCCACGTCAAATTGCTTTAGAGTCCGAGTCGTGAAAACGTGATTTAGATGATCGTTCTTATAAGTCAAGCCAGACCCAAAAAGTCAAAGATTGACATCGTCATTCTAAATTCGAAAATTCTCGGATGTTACAGTACCTACCCCTTAAAGAAATCTCGTCCCGAGATTAAATTTGTGTTATCCGATTGTGTGACCGAGAAAAGGTTTAAAATCTGATAAACCGTTTCTAAGCAAGACGATGATAACTTTCTTCAGCAAGATTAGATGTTTCGACACTTCTCAACATACCAAAAGTTTGGCTAAGTTGACCAGGATATATAATCCATCAAGGTAGATATTTTTAGAAAATATTCATTTACAAGTTTTATGATTGATATTAACACCACTGGTATCGCTCTCACTCGAATATCCCGCTTACTCAGACCACAATATTGTCTGCTTTGCCCTCATGCTCACCGCTTTGCTTTTGTGTTCTTGCTTTGGGGCTTCCCGCAGGTCACCCAATCATGTACTTCTTACTCAAGCTACGCTCAAATGCAAGTTTCTTGGCATACTTGGATGTACCGCGAATCCTACGGTTTCCTACTGTGGCCCGAAAATGAATAGTCCAACTTCTTTTCGTCGATAAGGTGGTATCTCGCTTAAGGGGAGTTGCATAACCTATTGGATAAGGTTGTATTAGTCGGGACCGCTCCAGGACCCAACAACAGTGACCATAACGTCAATACTATAACAAATGGTGACGGATATGCACTCAGTTGTGTAGCTCCTCAGACAGGGGGTTTTTTTTTTTTTCGTGATGGCAAAAGACTTGCAATTTCATATGTAATAACTTAAGAATGAGATAAGGTAGTTCCAAATGAGGCCTTAAGATTTTGCGGAGTGGTCAACGAAACTATTGTCTTACAAACCTTTTTAAACGGATATGTTGATTATCGATTTCAGTTTCCATACTCTTAGTGTAATCGGATACCATTAAGCCCACTCATTTATTATTTCTTATTTACATAAAGAAGCGTCCAAATTTATGTAAGTAAGAAATGATAAACTTATAGTTCGGTGATTTATAATTTATTTATTTAAATGAAGAGGCGTCCCAATCCTTTTAAATAAACAGATTATAAATCATCCTACTTAATAATTCCCGGTGCAATACGCGTACTCTCATAACCTTCAAGGTGGTTGACATGACAATGCATGTGCTCTAATGAGTATGTGACGAGTGATTTAAAACTCGTCTTTAGAAGCTGGGAGTAAAAACTGCCAGGCGAGATCAAATAAAGTTCAAGATAATTAAAGAGTACTCGGTTAGAGTAAAATAAGGTAAGATCTCTATAAACAAATCAGTTTAGTGATACCATATCGTATCCTCCTATTACCAAGTCCCGCCTATACAAAGACTTGCAATTTTAGATTCGTACACAATCCGGCAAACGAACTTGTGACGGGGCTTGTTAATATAGCACATTATCAATATCAATCATTCATTTTACATAGTCCCGCCTATACTAGTAATTGTAATACTTAAATTCGTAATTAATTCCATGTAACATAAATTATAACGGCTTCGCGTAATTACGATATTATTAAAGTTATGATGAAAAATAATATTCTTATAGACAATTGTTTAACTTACAATGTTGATGAAGCAAAATGAGACCATTGTGCAACTACAATGTCCTGAACATATTAATGAGACCATTGTGCAACCCACAATGTCTTAAGAAATGCTCTGGTATTTATATAATAACTCTTATATAAATAAGCGTACGATATACGCGAAAAGAATGCAAGCATATATATTACATATATGTATGCCACGTAAGCACTTAATGCAGTAAGTACGGAAGACTTAAGCAAGTAGTGAGTAGCACTTTGTAAGGTTTGTTGTGATGCATTATTTGTGAAAACGGTTATTGTATAGGGTTAAATATGCAACCTAGTTCTCTATAACCAATTGCTCTGATACCAATCTGATTAACACCCCATATATCACTTTCAACGCAGCGGATACCAAATGGGTGTTACTTCATAATACACAGCAATAGATACAAGAGAAAGACCTTCTAGGTGCGTTTGAATATTAACATTTTTGATTCAATAAAATCTGAATTTAACTAATACATTTGTCCAATAATTTGCATCACAATGAAAAACTTGAATGGTAAAAGACTTCCAATGCACCATCAAATAGTCCAAGCATCTAATCCATCTGAGATAAAACATTGCTTTCAAGTGTCAAACATTAGTTGGTGAGTTCATAGAATTAGTTTAAATATGAATGTAATCCACTGTATATCACAGTACTATGTAAAAATCCCAAAGATTTATAAAGAATGCATAACCCATTTTATATCACCATAAGTACCAAATCTTATCCCAAAGATTTTATAAAGAATGCATGACAAATGTAATGTCACCAAAATGTTCCAAGTATGTATGTGTCGGGGGGCCCTGTAGTCCCCAACAATGATCCGACATGTTATAACGTTCGTTTACCTGGTGATAGCTAAACACCCGAACGGGGGTTGTCAATCCCGAATAGATCTATAATGTTCGTTTATACAAAATGATCGCTAATCACCGAACAGGGATCCACAATCCGATTTGATCTATTCATAACATTCGCGCTCACCCTCCAAGTGATTTACAGTTCATGACGCTGTGACGTAGACTTGTATGTACCCTAATTTGGGCAGGGATACAAATAATGCGTATATATACTCCCGTTACCGGTGTCCCCTCCAAGAACACCCGGGCAGTAATGTAATGCGTATATACTCCCGTTACCGGTGTCCCCTCCAGGAACACCCGGGCAGTAATGTAAAAATATGTACTCCCGTTACCGGTGTCCCCTCCAAGAACACCGGGCGGTTGTTTTATTGCTATCAGTTCAATTAGACCTAAGCTAATCCGAATTATTTCAAATGTAATATGCTATTTTGTGACCAAAAATCTGAGTCAAATAATGTATCCCCCATAGCGAACTTGCAAATAGTTGTAACCAATCGTAAACAATCCTGTAAATGCATTTGTAAACAAGCATGTTCTCACCCCGAATATATGTGAAACCAGTAAAACATGGGGCTATAAACTCACAAAATCTTTTATAAACAATTCACATTCAAAACGTTATGCAGGATAAACCAAATATAAGTTTTTGTAGTCAAGCATGTATCCCCTCGCGGGTTATAAACATTCAAAAGATTGAAAAGCGAGGCTATGAACTCACATTGATGATCACCATGATCTAACTATTACACAAGTTTGGAATACATAGACTCAATCTATACATTGTGAATGTAAGACATGTCACGAATGCACTAACTAAACTATATAACTTCGTATCTTAATGATAACGAGAGTTCTTCTCTTTCACTTCGAGGAATAAGCTTGAATCACTTGAAAACAAATGCTTAAGATTAAACGATCAAAGGATTGAAAGGAGAGTATAAACTGATTTAGAACCGAAAAAAGTGTGTGCAAAAGGTGAGAAAATCAGTGAGGAATAGTCCAGTATTTATAGGCCAGCTGAGCTGGATTTTTGTCTGGACGGTCCCCTTAATTAGGGTGCCGGTCCCTTTAAAATTAAGGGGGCTGCCCTGTATAATTAAGGGGGTCGCCCAACCCAGACGCTCTCTTTTTTGTCTTTTCTGGGGGAGGTGTTTTCTTGAACATTTCTAGCAGTTTTTGGGTAGAAAATTTGAATTCAAAATATTTATTTGAATAAAACATTTCTTTTAAATCTAAAAATGTTTTTGTAAAGGATATAAAAATGCTTGTGTCATTTTTATAAAAAGTGTGAGGTTAAATAAAAAATCTATAAAAAATGTGAGGTTAAAAAAAAAATCCTTTGATCATAAAATAAATTAAACATTTATTTATTCATACCTTAAGTGATTTACGTCGGGTGCAAACTTTGTTGAAGCAGACTTGAGACGTCGAGAGATGTTGTCGTATGAATGCATTGATGATTTGTGATCACAAGTAACTTAAGCACTTTACGTTATGTGTTATAAATTACATGTTTGTCATCACCAAAACATGAAGAGAATGTATAGATTAAAATTTGTTTAATATTGTCTACTAACATTATAAATGTTTTTATATGCGTTATCAATGCTTTTATGTATATTTATTGGTTAATTATGAGAACTTTTGGTACTTAATCAAGTATATTTGCTATTGTAGGTTCTAGGTACGTGTCATGCAAGAAAACGGAAGAATACACGAACAAATGAAGCTTAAACGAAGAAAAAACTCAAGTCGAATGCCTCCCGACACATGTTCACTGTTTTGGCCATAACTCGGTCATTACAAACTACGTTTGATGCGATTCAAGTGGCCATTATGAATATAATTAACTTTTATACAATTTTGAAAAAGGCCTTGAACTGGAAAATGACGGAAAGTGTACCGGTTTTGCCCAAAATACGGCATACTTTTCTGCTTGGTATGAATGCTCTTAAATGATCAACTATCCATTCTAGATCATTCTTAGCATGAAGTTAGGCCTCCCATGATCCTATAAATACAGCCCCTATCTTTGTATATCTCACACAATTCATTCTAAACTCTCGAACAACTTAGAGAGGGAAAAAGTGGTGATCTTGGCTTGACAAACCAAGGATCCAAACACCCTTCAATCCACCTCGACCACCATCGACCACCCACCAACTCTTCACATCAATTTCCAGAAACCAACCACCATTCTCATACCTCATTCATCTATTTCCAATACACATAATCATCTACAATCCTCCCAACAAGTAGAATTAGAGTTTAAAAGTGTTCTTGGGGAATTTTGGTTGAACTTGCTTGATGTCCATCAATTATTCTTAGGTTTTTAATCAATCTAAGGAAGTAGTTTTGAAATGTAATTCGAATCTAATAGAGATTGTGTAACATACGAGATTTCGAATATTTTGAATGAGATTATATCCTTTAGACTCTTCGGGCTCTGGCTTGACTTATAAGACGATCATCTAAATCACGTATTCAAGAATAGGGACTCTAAAGCAATTGTTTGATGTGAAACGACTCTCCTGACAACTTTTTTAGTTTTGACGAGAACCGAAACAGTCAGGAAGGTGACTGAATTCGCCCCTCACAAGATTTTAGAATCAGATCGTGGTTAAGTACCGGAACAAAAATAAAATAATGTAAATTACATTTAATTATCAGTTTTATTAAATAAGTATTATATAATAAAAAAAAAAAAATTATTTTTTTTATACATTTTATTCAGTGACGTTGTTGAAGACGAAATATTCGAGTTAAAAAGTATCATTTACGGACAAGTTTATCGGATTTATACAAATATAATTAAATTAAACGTTTTAATAAATATTTTATAATACGTTTACAAAAAAGTGTTGAGTGATATACTCATTTTTATCAGAAATGATTTGGAAAACAATGGGACGCCAGTTTCGAGAGTTGAAGTTGAATCGTCGTTAAGTCCTTCAAAACGGAGTCACCCAAACCGTAAGTTTCGAAATTTTACTAAAAAAGTTACAAATAGAACCTGGACTATTCCCCTTCAACTTGTTGTCACTTTCCAACTTAGATTAATATATATATATATATATATATATTAAACTTTATAACATTTATTTCATTTCCACTCATACATATACACACACTCATTAAACTCTCTCCCTCCTCCCATGTCCGGCCAGCCACCTGCCGCCGCCGGCCACCACCACCCACCGTCGGAAAATATTTTTCGGCTGAAGCGAAGACACACGATACTCCTAACCTTTCGAATCTATTACCGATCAACCCTAACATACTCGCTACCATGAGACCAATCTCACACCAATCACTCCCTCCATCACAGCCGTGGGGGCGTCGAGGTTTCGATTCGAAACGAATGGCGCGTCCGTTGGGTTTCACTCCTCCGCCCAGCCAGCGCACCAACAGAGGGTGCGGTTGGTTTTACAAACCACCATTCAGGGTGCGTTCGGTTTTATAAGCAACCCGAAAAAGGTGTTGTTTCGGTGGTGAACCACCACAGGTAGGGTGCGTTTGGTATTGTCACAGCAACATAGGGGTGTTTGCTTTGTGATTAACACCACATAAGGGTGCGTTTGGCTGTGTAAATCAGCCAAAGGGTGCGTTTGGAATCGGGTCAGCAGCAAGGGGCTGCGTTTGGGTTTTGTGTTATGTTTTACACCAAATAAGGTGCGTTGGGTTGTAGAACTAAATAAGTCCCACATAGGGTGCATTTGCGTTATTTTATAACGGAATCGGGTGAGTTTGCTGTCAAACAACCGGGAAATCGGGGGTCGGGGGGTTGGTCCTTGGTTTGTTAATTTGGAGACACATAAAAAGGTGATTTTTTTTTGCACCATACTAATATATTAATTGTTTATATATTATCAATTGGTTATATGTGATTTGAAATCTAATGAAATGAAACTTGCAAACGTCTAGGATAAAATATGATTATTAATTTTAAAACGGGATTGATATAAATGTATAAGCGTTAATAGTATAGTTTAGAAAGAGATTTGGAGATTTGAACTAAAAACGGACTTGGCGAGTTTTTTATATAAGGAGACATGTGAGCAGAAACGTAAAATGAGATTGGGATTCGAGATTTTGATAAGATCAATCCTTTTGTTTACACTAAATATATATGACATTATATTTTATGGGTCGTTTTGACATTAAAACGGGGACTTGTAACTCCCAAAAACGAAGAAAACATGGAGTGTAATCGGAATATACACTTTAATAGAAAATAAGTTTTTTTTAATATATTAATTATGTCAGATCTATCGATTAAAGATTATTGTAGCCTTTCGAGTCCGTTTCTTTTTTCCAGCCTTCGGCGAAACAGAAAGATGTTTGTAATGACGTTTTACTTTGCAGCGAGGATATTGTCAGTTTTAAATTAGACATAGCGGGTCAAAAACTAAAGGTCGGTTAATATATTATTCAAAATTATTTTTAAGACCATGTACGGTCCTAAATAGAAAAGTCTAAAAATAGTAACTTTCGGTAAATATTCGACTTACGATAGGATTGGACGGAAATTAGTATATAATTCAATATACTCTCTCGCATCTAAGGGGTTTAAGGTTTATTTTAAAGACGGCGACAGTGCGATTTCTAATCCATGTATATATTGTATGTCATACTATATTTAAAATAGGTATTGATTTTCGTCGTTAAGATGTATGCATCCGATGATTCGTATTTATACCGTGTATTATAATAGAGCGACAATAATTATTGGTGTGGCCGAGATTGTTGCAGATTCGGGTTTGTGATTTACTTTGGATTATTTGATCGTGGTCCTTGATCAAGGTGATGTTTATAGCTCCCTGTTTTTACTCGTTTTACCATATATTTGGGGTGAGAAACATGCTTGTTGCAAAATACGTTTACATGGTTGAATTACAAATTGGTTGCATACTCTTTTACATACGCTCGCTATGGAGACTACATTATTTGACTCATTTATTGGTCACATCAATATACTTTACTTTTGATATTGATTGTCGGGATCGATTTGATTGGCGCCTGCGCGGGCAACAATCACCTTAATGCCGGGTGTTCTTGGAGGGAACACCCATGAGGGGAACACATTATTTTAAATCACTGCCCGGGTGTTCTTGGTGGGGGACACCTGTGATGGGGTACATTACAAGTCTACGTCACAGAGTCATGATACTGGAATCACACTTCGGAGGGTGAAGCAGAATGTTATAAAATAGATCTATTTGGGATTGATAATCCCCGTTCGGGTGATTCGCTATCACTGGGCAAACAAACGTTATAGCATGTTGTACACGCGAATGTTATAAATTAGATCTATTCGGGATTGACAATCCCCGTTCGGGTGTTAGGCTACTTCATCTGGGATACGAACGTTATAAACCATGTCGTTTCACGTTGGGACTACAGGGCCCAACAAATACATATGAATTCTTACTTTTATTATTAGCTTCAGTTTCATGAGCTTAGAGTAATCGTAAACATTGTTTTATACTCACATGGATATTTATGTTGCATTGAATAAAGTGGCAATACATACTTGAAACATTTTGGTGACATAAAATGTGTCGTGCATTCTTTATAAATCTTTGGGATAAGATTGGTAATTTTGGTGACATTAAATTGGTCATGCATTCTTTATAAATCTTTGGGATTTTTACATGGTACTGTGATGATTACTGTGGACATTAATACATTCAGTTGAACTTACATTCATTATTTAGAATAATCTATGAACTCACCAACTTTAATGTTGACACTTTTAAGCATGTTTTTCTCAGGTGAATAGATGCTTGGATTATTTGATGTGCATTGGAGTCTTTACATTCAAGTTTTTCATGGTGATGCCAATTATGGGAAACACAACTATTATTTTGATTTCTAAAAAATTCAAGAGATTGTTTTACAAACGACACATTAGAAGTCAGTTATCTCGGTATCTAGCGCTGTGTATTATGAAGTAGCACCCCATGTGGTATTCCGCTGCGTTGTATGATTTTTGGGGGTGTTAAAGATTGGTATCAGAGCACTGGTTATAGAGAACTAGGTTGCATATTTTACCCCTTTTATTATAACAGTTTTAACAAAACATTGCATCACATCAAACATTTTCAAAGTGCATACACACTACTTGCTTATGTGCTTACATTACGTGCTGCATGAAGTGCTTACGTGACATACATATATATAATATATATATGCTTGCATTCCCTTCGCGTATATTGTACGCTTATTTATATAAGAGTTATTATATAAATACCAGAATATTTTTATAAAACACATTCGTGGGTTGCAGAATGGTCTCTTGTACTCGTTAGACATTGTGAGTTGCGCATGGTACTCCACTTCGTCCTCAGGACATTGTAAGTTAAACTATGGTCTCTAAGGATATGAATTTTTTTCTTCTCATAAGCTTTATACTATTATTGTTTTACACGGACACGGAGACCGTCATAATTTTGTTTACATGGAATTATGTATGAATCTAAGTATTACAAGTCTTGTATAGGCGGGACTTGTAATATGAGGATTGATATGATAATTGCTATATTAACAAAGCCCGTCACAGTTCTGTTTACACGGGATTGTGTATGAATCTAAGTATTGCAAGTCTTGTATAGGCGGGACTTGTAATAGGAAGATTGATATGATAATCGCTATACTGATTTGTTTATAGAGATCTTTACCTTATTTACTCTAACCGAGTACTCATTAATTATCTTGAACTCTATGTTGATCTCGCCTGGCAGTTTCCAAAGACGAGTTTTAAATCACTCGTCCCATACTCATTAGAGCACATGCATTGTCATGTCAACCACCTTGAAGGTTATGAGAGTACGCGTATTGCACCGGGAATTATTAAGTAGGATGATTTATAATTTATTTATTTGAAAGGATTGGGACGCCTCTTCAGTTAAATAAATAAATTATAAATCACCGAACCATAAGTTTATCATTTCTTACTTACATAAATTTGGACGCTTCTTTATGTAAATAAGAAATTATAAATGAGTGGGCTTAATGGTATCCGATATGACACGAGTATGAACCTGAAATCGATAATCATCAGAATCCGTTAAAAGGGTCTAGAGACACAATCGTGTCTTGCCACTCAGCAGAATCTTAAGGCCTCACTTGGAGCTACCTTATCTCATTCTTAAGTTATTACTTTTGCCATTGCAAGTCCTTGCAATCACGAACTGTCTGTGGAGCTAACAGACTGAGTGCAATATCCCGTCACCATTTGTTATAGTATTGACGTTATGGTCGCTGTTGTTGGGTCCTGGAGCGGTCCCGACTGATACAACTTTATCCAATAGGTTATTTTATTAAATTTTCATTCTAGGGGAATAATATTGGGTTTCTCGAATGTCCAAGTTCTCGGCTATCACTTCACCCATTGTTATAGTTATTGACGTTATGGTCGCTGTGTTGGGTCCTGGAGCCGGTTCCACGACTGATACAATCTTTATCCAATAGGTTTATGCAACTACACTTTAAACGGGAGATAAACACCTATCGTCGAAACAGATAGTTGGACTATTCATTTCGGGCCACTAGTAGGAAGATAGGTCGCGATACGTCCTAGTAATCGCCAAGTTAGTTGGGGTACGGTACTTACATCCATAGCCACGTTGATGTCGAATCATCGAACCTTACAGATTGATGAAACGAGACTCTGTCCTCGAACATTTAGAGACTTATACAAACATACTCACGCGACTACACTTTCTTCTTGAGGTTTTCACTATAATGAGACTTTCCATATAACGCGGTTATTATCCAGTCTTAAGATCTGTAATGATATTATTTGAGAGAAGAGACTCATTTTTTTGATGGGATTAAATATCCTTGGACTTAACCTAGCAAAAATTTTTGGTAGATTGAGAAGTGTAGAAACACCGAATTTTGCTGAATAAAGTTATCAGCGTCTTGTTTAGAACGAGTTTATTAAACCTTAAGTCTTTTCTTGGTCACACAATCGGATAACACAAATTTAATCTCGGGACGAGATTTCTTTAAGGGGTAGGTACTGTAACATCCGAGAATTTTCGAATATTTTGAATGACGATTATATCCTTAGACTTTTTGGGGTGATTTGACTTATAAGCATACGATCATCTAAATCACGTTTTCACGACTCGGACTCTAAAGCAATTTGATGTAAAAGACATTCCTGACAACTTTTAGTTTTGACGAGAACCGAAACGAAAATCAGTCAGAAGGTGACTGAATGCTGCCCTCGCAAGATTTTAGAAACAAGAACGAGTACCGGCATAAAAATAATTAAATTACATTTAATTATCACGTTTTATTAAATAAGAATATTTAATAAATTATTTAACATTTTATTCAGTGACGTTTGTTGAAGACGCAAATATTCGAGTAAAAGAATCATTTTACAGACAAGTTTATCGGAAATATACAAAATAAATAATAAACGTTTTAAATAAATTTTATAAAACGTTTTACGAATCAGTAGTTATGGAATACTCATTTTTATCAGAAAAATGATTTGGAAAACAATGGCGCAAGTTTCGAGAGTTGAATCGTCCGTTAAGTCCTTCAAACGAGTCCCGAACCGATACGTATCGAAATTTTACTAAAAAGTTACAAAACAAACCCTGGACTATTTCAACTTGTCACTTTCCTATTTTATTATATAAACTTATAACATTTTTTCATTTCTCATTCATACTTACATATATACACACACAATATTAACTCTCTCCTCCTCAATGTAGGCCAGCCCACCTGCCGCCGTCAGGCCAACACCACCTTACGTCGGAAAATTTTCCGGCGGAAAGGACCTAGAATCTCCTCACCTTTCGAGCTATCCGATCCCTTAACCCTAATTCAATACCACGCGCAACATCACCTACCCTAACTCCACCACCACAGACCGTGGCGGGCGTTCGGGTTCGCTTTGTAAAACGAATAGGTTGCGTTGGGTTTAATGGCAAGCACCACGTGGTGCGAGGTTGGTTTTACAAACACCAGTCAGGGTGCGTTCGGTTTTATAAGCACCGGAAAAGGGGTGTATGTTTCGATGGTGAACCAACCATTAGTGTAGGTGCGTTTTGGTATTGTCACAGCAAAATAGGGGTGTTTGTTTTTGTGTTTCAACACCAATAAGGGTTGTCGTTTGGCTGTGTAAATCAGCCCAAAGGTGACGTTTGGTTTGGATAGGGGTGGTCAGCAGCAAGGGCTGAGTTTGGGGTTGTGTTTTTCACCAAATAAGGTGCGTTGGGTTGTAGCATAAGTCCCACATAGGGTGCATTTGGTTATTTAAAACGGATCAGGGTGCGTTTGGCTGTCAAACAGCCGGGACAGCCGGGGGTTTGTTTGGTTTGATAATCAGACACAAAAGGGTGCGTTTTATTTTTGCACCATTTATATATTTATTAATTGTTTATATATTATCCATTGGTTATATGTGATGAAAATCTAATGAAACTTGCGACGTCTAGTAAAATATGATATTAATATTTAAAACGGGATTGATATTAATGTATAAGCGATACTAGATATAGTTTAGGCGAGATTTGAACTAAAAACGGAATTTGGCCGTTTTTATAACGGATAATTGTGAGCAGAAAACGAAACATGAGATTCGGGATTCGAGATTTTGAAAAGATCAATTTTTGGTTTACAAAATATAATGAATTATATTTTTATGGACGTTTAGACATAAAACGGGACTTGTAACTCCCAATAACGAAGAAACTGGAGTGAAATCGGAATATACACTTTAATAGAAGAACGTTATTTTTAATATATTAAATCTGACAGATCTATTAATTAAACGATTTGAGCACTTTCGAGTCCGTTTCAGCCTTCCGGCGAAACACGAAAGTTGTTCGTAATGACGTTTTTTATTTTACTTTGACGCGTGGATTGTCAAGGATTGTCAGTTTTAAAATTAAGACATAGCGGGTCAAAACTAAAGGTCGGTTAATATATTATTTCAATTAATTATTTTAAGAACATTGTTCGGTCCTAAAAACGAAGAGTCTAAAAATAGTAACTTTCGGTAAATATTCGACATAAGCTAGGATTGGACGGAAAATAGTATATATCATATTATATACTTAAGGGTTAAGGTTTAAAGTCGCGCAAGTGGATTTCTCATCACATGTATATATGTATGTATACATATTAAAATATGTATGATTTTCGTCGTTACGATGTACGCATCGTTGATCGTATTTAATACGTTATTATAATAGAGCGACTAATTATAGGTCGTGGCCGAGATCGTTGCAGATTCGGTTGTGATTTATTTTGGATTGTTTGATCGTGGGCTTGATCAAGGTGTGATTTTAGCTCCCCTTGTTTTTACTCGTTTTACATATATTGGTGGTGAGAACATTGCCCTTTTGTTTGCAAATACGTTTACATGGTTGATTACAAATTTATAACAACCCACAATTTTCATAAATGTAAATATCCATCTATTAAGTTAGATGATGTACAATCTATAAGTTATATATGAACTCACCTTTTTCAGGGAAATTTTTCGCTTTATTACATTACGTTACTTTGTCAATATCTCAATATGCAATATAACCTGCATAACGCAAGTTAACGGACTCGGACAACCTACATATGGCAATCATATCTTCATATATGTCAAGCAAACATCATAACATATCAAGTCAATATCACAATATCATTATTACAAAGTACATTACTCATATGAGGTATCAATTACAACATCATATCAAAATGGGCTTTAAACCATTATCGAATGCCCTGAACCCTAACCTCATGAAAGGGTTAACTCCTAAAGTGAATGTACAAGCTACTAAAGCATGTGTACAAGTAATATAACATTTCAATTGAAATATATAATCTCTTTAAGTCAAAAGTATACAAGTCCTTAAAGCTCAATGATAAGTCATTAAGCTCAATCCTATAAAAAATTAGCGTTTTATCTCCATTTTTTTCTCATCTCTTCACTTCACTTTCGTGGAGCAAGCTACTTGTAACACCCCAAAATATAAGAGTTATAATGGCAACTCGAGGTGGGCGTGACTTCATGATTTATCCATACTTTTAAGCAATACGGAACGACTCTATATGAGGAGTTTTAAGAAAACAGTCACTTGGAATTAGAACAGTAATAAATTGTTTTTACATCAGCGGAAGCATAATAAAATAGACAATTCAACATTGTTTTAAATAGGACAGGATCTCAGGAAAATGAAGCAATGCTGAGACTTCAAAATAGCTCTTCGTTCTTAATACCATAGAAAACAATAGCTAAAGAGGCAACATAAAGTTGGTGAGTTCATTAGGTTTTGCTTCAAGCTCAGAAAATGTAGTGTTTGTTGAATCACAAGATTTCTTTACATATGACAATATAACAGATACAAAGTCTTATAATTGCATTACTTTTTGTCCTAAGGCTTGACACCGATAATAAGCTGTTTAACATATACAACAATAATTGAAATGCCCTTGCAGGTGTTATAACCCAGGACACCCGTAATCTGACCTCAAATGAAACTGTGTTTTACTTGACTAATGTCAGTCCAAGGGACAAACAGGAGGTCATCCCGATAGTCTATCATAACAATTTCGCGCTCACAAAGATGAACGGTTCATGATGTAATCGGGCAAATAGAACTTGGGTTAAATCGGGACTTAAGACCAATCAGTAATGGAGTAATTGTATTGTATTACAAGTTTGAATTAAGCAATGTTCTCACCCAAAAGATGATTTAAAAAACAATAGAGTATGGGGCTATGAAACTCACCTTGTTTGGTTAATCTTGAAACAAATATATTTTTAATAACCGTGTTAATTCTATTTACTCTTTTAAAACTCGACGTTGAAATTACAACTTTAAGTCTTTAAGAAAATATTATTTAAACTTCTCCACTTTACGAAATAATATGTTGCCCCTTTTAGAAGATATCGCACGAAATAAAGGTACTCAAACCCTTTTAAAATGAACTTTGCGTACACGTGTTTTAGGAGATGACATCTGAAATGTTTTTATGAAATACTCAATCACTTGGCCTACCACCATGTCCATTCTTTCTGATTCTGACGCACACAACAGGAGGGTTGACAACCATTATTGTGGTGTCACCTGCTTCCACTCACGCACACTTAATAATACATATACATATAGGTTTTCTATATACTTTATCATATGTATATAATTTGTATATGGGTTACACGGTTAACACCTTTTTCTTGCTTCCCTCTTTGTTGCCCATCAGATGTACAACAGTGAGCTTATGCTCACTGTTTTTGTTTCCTACCCACTTGCAACAAAACCCACTTGTATATAATATAAGTCACGTGTTTACTTCTTCCCTTTTTCTTTCTTTTCTCTTTTTCTGTCCCTAACAGATGCAATCAACAGTAAGCACACTATTTTCCCTTTTTATTCTTCTTGCTGCCTAACCGACGAGTACATATACATATGTAAGTTTTATTTTGCATGTTTCTATTTTACTTTTCTTCTTCTTTACATTGTAAACGTATGCAGGTATATAACTTCGCATGTAATTATATTATATGCCGTGTTTTTAGTTCTTCCCTTTTTCTTTTTGCTGCTTAACAGACGTGCAACAGTGAGTTGGTAAACTCACTGTTTTCGTTTTCCTTATACCCGCAGCACCCACATGTATATATATGTTTAGTTTTTTTTTCTATTAATTTTGCATGTCTTACACCTTATTTAGTTAGCAACAAGAGACTCCATTCCTGGATCCTAGGACGTTCAGTGTGTGTTGTAACTCGACAGCAGCTGCTGCGTTTAGTTCTCTTCTACTTTCTGATTCCCATCGCAGCACAACAGTAGGTTGACACCCACGCACCCTTAAGTATTTAGCTTCAGGTTTTCTTGTTATTTAGTAAGGTTCTATTACTATAAGGTTAGTCACAAAATAGATAAAGGTTGGAGCTACGAATAGGGGGGTGTGTCTTTCGCTGTCAACAGGCCACGAACAAAGTCACAGAGGGGGGGGGGGGGGGGGGTGGGGGGGGGGTGGGGGGGTGGGTGGGGTTGGGGGGGGGTGGTGGTGGGGGTGTTTTGTGTTTGTGGGGGGGTGGTGGGGGATGGGGGGTGGGTGGTAGGGGGGAGTGGTATTTGGGTGTGATATTTTGAGTGTTTGTGGGTGAGACGTATCAGGGGGGGGTGTTTCTTTTCCTGTCAACAGCCACCGACAAAGGCAGCAGCCCACGGTGAAACCCATGGCTTCATGGTGGCAGCAACCCTACTGCGTCACGTTCGAGTCTAGATAAGGTACGCCTTATGGTGTCGGGTATTTAGGAAGTCTTGATACAACCAACGTGTACACCTTTGCTTGGTTTATTTAGGGTTTGCGACGTATCAACAGCGGGCATAAGGCTCGCCATGGTTCGTCTTGATGCTCACTGTACGCATCGAGGTCGCAACCATAGGAGCTCTACAGCGATTCTCATGTAATCCTAACGTTTATTAGTCCCTTATGAGCCAACATTGTAGGTTACGTACATGCTTAAAGTTTTCATAAAAATTCTTGCTTCGACATTAGTCATGCTAGTTTTTCTATATATATTGGTATTTCATGCACGTATTTGTTAAAGGGTTTAGTTTACGCATGAGTATAGTGACCACGCTTGGTTCGCAGGTTGTGAACAAGTCATTTAAAGTCGAGGCTTTCGTTAAGTTACATGACATATGAATGTTAATTTACGAGAACGACTTACTGAGGTCCTAAGCTTGATGAAAGATGGCGAGGAAGAAAAGATGTTGGTAAGACTTGAACTTGGTTGCTATTTCTTCTAAAGCCGACGCTCACTTAGCTCTTGAAAACTTACTCCTCCTGACTTGTGTGATCTTGGTTTTTAAGTTTTAGTTGTGATGAAATTGGTTCATGCATGGTTCCCCTTTTATACTCGTTTTGTGAGATAGATTATTGAAATGTTGCATGTGAAATGTATAATTCATACACACTGTCATTTGCATACTACTATTTGTGATGATTTCTCTTTTCTATAATACTATTTAGTGAATAGCCACTATTTGTGAAATGAAATGTAACTGGAACGTAACATGTGAATAGCTTTTAAAAAGGTGTAGGACATGAAGTGTAAGAATGTGAATGATGATGTTGGTTCATTCATTTTGAATTTACTGATTGACTTTAAATAGCCTTGCATGTTTGAAACGAACGTCAAGTTATATTGAATATTTAGTAAGGTATATACACTTGTCTATTTATGTTGTATCTATCGTAGTATGAAATGGGTTCACAAAAGTAATATAGTCATGCGACTTGTTTTCGCGCGGCACAAAATAAAAATATGATTTTTATTGTTACGCGATCTCTAAAGTACCCCTTTTTGATCCGAAATTAAAATGATGATTTACGCACGTTATTTTACTTTCGACTAGCATAAAATATTGTATGCCACTTGAAGGATATCTTTTATTAGAAAAATAACGACAATTAGCAAATGCTTGCGATACATACTTTGCATAACGGGATAAAAGTTCTACATTTTTCTGAGGTGTCACATCCGCCCCATGTTATGCGATTTCGTCCCGAAATCAAGACGTTGTGGTAGATCGTGGGTTTGTGAATAGGTGAGGGTATTTCTCCTTGAATTGATCTTCGCGTTCCCACGTGTACTCTGGACCTCTACGTGCATTCCAACGGACTTTAATGATAGGTATACGGCTTCGTTTAAGTTGCTTGACCTCACGGTCCATAATCTCTACGGGTTCTTCAACGAAGTTGAGTTTGTCGTCGAGTTGGATTTCTTCCAAAGGAATAACGAGTGTGTCATCAGATAAACACTTCTTTAGGTTGCAAATGTGAAACACGTTGTGTACTCGACTAAGTTCTTGAGGTAATTCCAGACGGTAAGCTACTGGACCAATCCTTTCTATAATTCTGAAGGGTCCAATATAGCGAGGGTTCAACTTTCCACGCTTACATTACATGTAGACTCTTTATAAAAAATAATCTACACTTTACTTTTTTTATTAAACAGTTTTAGGTTCACTTCCTTCTATAAATAACACACAGTTAATAACAGTTTATAAAAGAAAGAAATAGAAAACATCATACCTTAATACCATGGGTGTGTCTCTTTTAGGAAACATTAGAAACATTAACTTTATTGATCATATGGCCTAATAGTTACATAGAAATTTTGACTATCTTTTCCCTAATTCCCTCAACCAATGCCGCCCCCCCTATGACCATTTGACCATTTGGTCTTCAATGTATACTTGCACCTTTACTAGTTCCTTTCTATATATATACCATGCATTCTTACAGTGTAATGGTTCATAAATCATCTGTAACACTTGACTTTTCATTTTCTCCCTCTTTTTCTCTCTTTTCCCTTAAGGGTCACGGGCTCACTAAAGCCATCCCAAGCAATCTCATACAAAATTTATATATCCTATTTACGCTACTACACTCTCATATTTCATTATATAATACCTCAGAGTATTTTGAAGCCTTGATTATTTATTTACAAGTATTGAAGCAAAAAATCAAGATTAGGTTTTATTTGGAAACAAGGGTTTTCTTATGTGCACAGATTGGGTTTTTAGGCTAACACGAGATTTAAGCATTGTTTTATACATCATCATCATACATCATAAGGTCTATTTTAAACCTTTATGCTTTTAGTTTATGAGTTTTTATGTATATGATGTGCTATATAGTGAAATCACATTATGAATAACTTCTTGAACTTGAAAAATATAATTTTTCTTGTGATTTTGATTTTGTGCACTTTTCTCAAATGTTATGATGTTGGTAAATTCATGAAGAATAAAAGAACTTATAAGTCTTGTACAATTCGGTTTTAAGTATAAAAAGTTCCAGTTGTAAACTTGTTAATTCAAAAGTTAGTCAGAAGGTTTATGATTCTATGTAAAGTTAATAACTTGGATCTTGATGATCTTGGAAAAATATGAAATTAATGGACTTATTGTATTGGTACTAACATTGATTATTTATAGTTATAAAAAGATCTTGTGGTAAAATTGTGAGGTTCAATAAGTATATTAAAAACAATATTATTTAATTAAAGTTATATAAAGATCAGTATAGGTTTCAATAGGTTTTTGAAATCTAAACAAAGGATTTTAAGTTTTTATAATATTAATACTTTCACGACGATTCCGAAAAGGTAGATACTTGTCATTCGGAATTATAAACGAAAAAAAGTTATGCTTTGTTTTACTAAAACGGAAATTTAAAAGTTTTTATTATTAAACACTATTTTACCAAAACTCATTAGTTGGTGATTGAACTATTGTAGACGTATATGACGGTTATCAATAGTCTATATTATAGGGATTTCATGAATGAGGCCTATTTCGCTGATGGCGTATCTGACGAGTTATTGGATTTACGAGTTAAAGTGTCCCTAACTCCTAGAAGTCATGTCATGACCTTTAATTTATGATAGCTCCGAACGATAGTACGATGTAACAACTATAAGATTGTATTTAAGTACTCTACTACGGTTGAGCTTATTAAGACTATGATTAATTTAGGTTCGCATTCGATGCTTTTTACGTGATGCTGCGATCTTGCGTTTATTGGATTATCAAATATCCGGAGTGTGTGATTGTTATATTAGATCCAAATTTTTTTCGATTTCACATGAATTTATATATTATGGGTGTGGAACATGCTTTCTGTTTCATGTAATTGCGCAAGTTTCATGTATTGATTACATGTTTGCTCTAATGTACAGCTGAATAAACACAAGGTTTAAGACCATTATCATGAACTGTTCAATTGCTTAGATGTAGTTGGGAAGTACCATTAATGCTGAGCGGGCGAATGTTATTTAATTGATCGTATCGGGAAAAGAAACCTCCCATTCGGATGTGAAATAGTTTCACCCGAGATTCGACACGTTATAGCATGTCGAATTTAGGATGTTCAGGGTTAGACATCCGGATGGGCGTAAATTGCAATATATAGTTTAATTGCAAGAAAGATTGTCGAGCTTCAGTGTATGAGCTTAGGTAAGGATCTAGTTTTGTGATGACTGCATGTGTTGCATTATCACGGGAAAAGACTTGCGGTCTGCAATATTTTGATTTATCAAACCTATGAATTTATACAACATTATTTTGACGTTTTTAAAGCTTGTTTTCAGGAGGTCAATAGGTTTGGGTTGCCAGGGATGCAATTGGGTTACATTTGGGATTGCTCGATTAAAGATTTAGGTTGCTTCCATATTTGGGTAATGTATTGTCAACTTTTTGTATATTTCAATATGAAAAGTAATGATATATGTTCTTGTATAAGTTTTCAATTAAACCCAATGTATCATTTTAAATGACTTTTTGTGTCGTTCTTATATATCTTGTGCTATTGATCTATGAGGTAACACGCCCCGGACCCTTATTCCGCTGCGACCCAATTTGGGGGTGTTACAATGTCCCTCGATGGGTCCATTATGGCAAGCCTTAAGAAAATCAACGGCTCTTTCATGGCGTGAAACACACCGCCGGGATGACTTGATACGTATAGACTTTTAAACAAGAAGGGGTCGTCCCAAAAAGTGTAATAGCTTCACTCTTGTTGAAGTATTTGTTCTTTTGTTGGCGTAATCCCTTTAACTAACAAAGTTCCCCGCATGTATTTGCTAAATGGGACAAACAATTGGGGGTACTAGAATCGCCCACGAAAAGATCCTACTAAAGTGTTTCGAGAGGAATCAGTTTCATTTATTCCTTTTTCATCAGAGCACAATTTGGGGAGGATTCTCTAAGGTTCTCGCTCCTTTCTTTTTTTATCACGGCTGATGATATCAATTACTTGATGGAGGGAGAACCACCGGGAGCAATATCGCTTAGCATCTATTCTTATTAAATAAAGGTTTTTAATTAAGCGTCGTGATCCTGAATACACACGGTAAGTAATTCTTTTTCCGTCAGGTGGAGTAATATGATTTGAGCATCCGATCTTAGTTTTCGCTTGCTAGTGTATAGGCTGATAGTATTTTGTTTTTCATAGGCACAAGTCTGCACCTATTGCAAAATCATCTCGCGTCACACAGGAGCTCAAAAGGTATAGGTACCACTTTCACGGGCATACTAAGATCGGTGCTTCTGGTAAGTTTCTTCTTAATGAGATTGAAAAAGCTTGCAATGCATTCTTTAGAATAGATGAACGGAAGTATCTTTCTAGAAGTCGGTTAATCAGGGCAGGGGCTATTTTCGAAAATCTTGGAATGAATCGACGATAGAAACGACGTGACCAAGAAAACTCTGAACACCTTTGACGATGGTGGGATGAGGTAGCTTAACGATAACATCAACTTTAGCCTTATCTACATCAATCCCGTTCTTTGAGATCTTATGTCCAAGGACAATGCCCTCCTTGACCATGAAATGACTTTTCTCCCAAATTAGATAAGATTATGTGTCCAATTGGGAGAGGAAGTTTGGATTGACTACACGCAAAGGGACCGAGATATATCCATTAAGACCATCTCTTTAGTTTTCTTGATAATATCATGAAAATTCGGACTATCTGCCACTTAGAATTTCTCCGGAGCCTTACATATTAGCCGAAAGGCTTGCCGTCGTAGGCAACATTCACATAAGGGCAAGTGAATGTGGTCTTTTCTTTGGGTCTTGGGGGTCTAATTGGGAATTTGGATAAGTATAACCCGACAGAACCGTCGAGAAACAACATAGTAAAAAATATATTTCTAGTTGCTTTTGTTAATCATTTTGTTAATGCTTTGGTGTTTTAAAGTTGTAGAAACAAAGCCTTAAGTCTGCATATAATAGTTTTTATGATTTGGTTAAAGTTGTGGTCAATGGCATCAGCAGCCAAAAAGGCCTTATAGCCATTTTCAAGCTGAAAATTCAGCTAGCATAAGTAGGATTTAGCCTTTCAAACTTAGAGCACAAGTAGTTTATAGGACACTCTAGATCTGTTAGGGCTTATTTTGTAATAATTAGCTTATTTAGGTATCTGTTTTAGGTCTGCAAATCAGTGCTTTGTCCTTTTCATTAAAAAACCAAAAGAAAAAAAATAGTGTAAAAACAGTTCAAGTAGTTTTTTCAATCTTAATTTTCTTAGCTTAAATGGGTTTCAAAATGCTTTTCAATTGCTGTTTAAGGTAGCTTATAGGACAAATTTTCAAGTGGTAAAAGTCATTTAGTCATAAGGATCTTTTTCCTTGCTTAAAAATAAGCTTAGAGTTGCCCTTTTGTCTGTTTTGAAACTGTTTTGAGTAAAGAGTTTTAAGTGCTTATTTCTTCTTATGGATCATTGTTTTGATGAAATGTTATTCAGCTGTGCTTATTAGGTGTTAAGGATTAGATAAGCTCAGCTTTTAAGCTTTTTCAAAAAGCTTATTAAGGTTTTAGAAGCTTAAGCAGCTTTAAGTAAAAGCTAGCAGTACTAACCTTTAGTTAGTACTGCTGAGCTTCTTTGGTAGTAATATCAGCTGATTTAGTTGCTTATTCCTTGTCTCATTTGCTTATTAGATCTTAGATTTTGTTAGGTTTTCAGCTTTTAGATTTAAGTTGCTTATTTAGTCTAAAAAATTTACAAAAGTTTAGATTAAAAGTCTTTAATTAGTTAGCTATATTCTGTCACTTTTAGCCAGCTTATTCCTGGCTTATTAGTCATTTTCAGAAAAAGTGTTTTCATAAAAGTTGCTTATTTCCAGCTTTTCATTAAGTTTGTTCAAAAGAAAAATAAAAAAAATGGTTTCTCAAAAGAGAGGTCACAGGGGTCGAACCTGTGACCTCCCCCTTTTCATACCAAAGCCTTAACACCACACACAAACACCATCCGCCCTTGGGACTTTTTTCAAACTATATTTGCAACATTTAATTCATATAGTCTCTTTCAGTTTTGCTTATCCGAGCCTTATTGCTTATTTTCTGCTTTTTCATTAAGCAAATTTTCAAGCTAGCATTTTTCTTAGATTCTAATCAGTCTTAAGTACTTTTCATAATTTTTCTAGAATTTTTAGGTTTAGTTTAGTATTTTTAATTAATTTTCTAGATTAAATTAGTTTTTAATTCATAATAAATAATATAAAAGTCAAAAGAATATAATTCTTTTTCTGAAAATTTTATTTTGTCATTTACGATTTATAAAAATTAGATTTGAAGTTGTAGGGTTTAAATTTGCTTTAATTGATTAAATGTCGCGTTTTCTTTAAATCCCGTTAACGTTTTCGTGTTCAATTACTTAATTGCTTAGTTGTTTATTTTCTTTTACATTTTTTATGTCTTTTTATTTGTAGAAATAGAAAAATAAATCAAAATTTTTGAAACCATTCAAATCATTGTCCAAATTAAAACGGGGTTTCGGGTTAGGCTTCGGAGCACTAACGGGAGCTTCAACTGGCTCAACAACGGGCTTAGAATTTGGTACTTGAGTTTCAACTTGGACAATCGGAGGTTGGACGTCTTTGGTACTTTCGTTATTAGTAGGAGGCACCGTGTCCTTTATCACCTCGGTTTCACGTTCCACTACTTTAGGAGAAGAAGAAGTAGTAGGAATCGTGGGTCCCTTATAAGCAACACCACTTCGGGTGGTGATACCTTTTAAATCTTCCCTCGGGTTAGTAATGGTATTACTAGGGAGTGTTCTTGATCCCAAGGATGAAGCGATATTCATTTCATTGAATTGACCAAACATATTCTTAAGCTCAATATTAGAATTTGTCAATGAGGTCATATTCGTTTGCATGTTTTTCAAAATGGCATCATTTGCCTTCATGTAGTTTGTGAACTCAGTAGTAGTCATAACTTGTGGGTGAGGAATCGAGGCTTGATTAACTGGAGCTTGGTAACCTGGGGCTTGATGAGCCAGTGCTTGATAAGCCAGAGGCGGGTTTTGAACATGACTAGCTCCTTGGAAGAATTGGTTTCTTCCTTGGTTATTCCCCTGATTATGATTGTTTCCTTGATTCCTATTTTGGTAGTTTTGATTTTGATTGCTTCGGTTTTGATTCTGATTAAACCCTGGTGGTCCGAGATAATTGTCCGAACGATAGCTAAGCAGATTACGGTTACCTTGAGGTTGGTAAGAATTACCACCTTGATTATAGGCTCCCGCAGCGTATACATTCTGAGTTTGGCCAACGGTGGCTGGACAATCATTATAAGCATGTGGACCACCACAAGTTTCACAGCTAGGAGTAACTGCTTTTACTTGTTGGTTTATTTGAAGCACTTTCATTAAATTTTTGTTAATTTCTGCCATTTCAGCCTTAAGTGCTACAATTTCCGGATCGGAAGAAGAAGTGATAGAACTAGATGACTCACTCCTTTGAGCGGAAGTATCCCAATCATTGTGGTGAGCGGTCATATTTTCGATTAGATCATAACACTCTTCGGGTCGCCTTTTCATAAAGGTCCCGCCGGCAGCAGCATTGATGGTATCACGATGTCTTAAAGTTAACCCGTTATAGAAAGTATCTATTTGAGTGACGGGTAACATGTTGTGATTAGGACAACGATCAATCGAAAGCTTATAACGTTCCCATGCTTCGAATAACGACTCATCGGGACGTTGACGGAAATTGGTGATTTCATTTCTTAACTTCGTCACCATAGAGGGTGGAAAGTATTTTCCGAGAAACATTTTAGCCATTTGCTCAAATGTGGTGATAGAATTCCTTGGCAAACGATCAAACCAAGCGGTGGCATGATGTGTCAAGGAGTGAGGAAAGAGATATAGACGAAGGGCGTCATCGGTGACCCCATTCACTTTGATACTTTGGGTGACATGCAAAAATTTGTCAAGATGCTTGTTCGCATCGTCACCCGGTAGTCCGTGAAATTGGCAAGAATTTTGAACTTGTTGAATCATGTCATTCTTGAGTCCAAAATTGGTTGCCTGAATGTTGATCGGGGCGATCGGTCCGCCTCGACCATTCAAAGTTGGTTGGCACAACTCCTCCATCGTTCGGAGGTCGGGAACTGGTAAACCACCTCCCGCAGGAGGTAGTCCGTCATCACCGTTTCCGTTAGCGGCCATGTTAATTTCCTCAAAATCGTTCAAAAGATTAAGATCAACACGAGTCCTTCTTCGAATTGTACGTTCGGGATCTTCGAGAGGTGGAAAAAGATTCCTAGTCGAAGATCGAGTGCTCATGCACTAAAAAGAAATATAAAAAGAGAAATTATACTAATTAATTTTTTTTGGTTTTTCAACAATTGATTCATCATTTTAATTTTAATAGCGAAATTGAGAGTGAATTACTTAACCAATAATCCAATTTGCTTCACGGTACTCTCTAAGAGAAAAAACGCACAAAGGATGCGGGGAGCGGGGAAAGCGCAAAAGCTATTAAAAACCTTCTCCTTTCGGGTCGTAGTTCCTCGGAACAACCCTCCTTATACCCCTCTTTTAGTTTGTTAATCTCTTAAAGGTGAGTTATACTTCACAAGTGACACAAAGACAAGTTTTAAATCTTTTGTTTGAGAACTTATTATGATAATGCTTCAGTTGAGAGCATTATATTGATGATCATTTTTATTATTTATTTAGGACAATGTTTTTATATTTTTTATTTTTCTTTATCTTACAAAAAATGAAAAATATTTTTGTATTTTTATATTTTTAAGAAAATAAAATTATAACTTCACAAGGAAGGATCTTCAAAGCACTAATTGTCAAACGTTGAAACGACAATGGTATACACTCCTCCCCGGCAGCGGCACCAAAAACTTGATATTCCTCACAATATATATATATATATATATATATAATTATATATATATATATATATATTATATTATATTACTATATAGATATATATTAAATATATATAATAATATTAGCAAACTTTTGAACAAATTACCTTTGACCAAAGCAATAAGTCAAAATTCACCAAGAAAATGAATATATATATATGTGAATCCGGAAGTATATGATATTCTCGGGCCGTTTTTTCCAACGAGGAATGCAATGGAGAGTCGAAAGTCGGTTTGATATTTGATGTTTGAATATGACAAGATTTTTTGATTGGTTTTCTAATTCTACGGGAAAAACAAGTAAGGTCAAACTAAAAACGAAAGCAAATAAGGTAAAAACACAAAAAACGATAACGGGATTCAAATCCCGTTCTTTAAAAACCTAAATTGTGAAATTTTAACCCTACAAAAGCATATTTAATTTTTAAATGTCCTAAATGATAAAAGAAAATTAAAAAAAGAATTATATTTTTTTGACTTTTATTTTTTTATTATAAATTAAAAACGGATTTAATCTAAAAAATGCATAAAAATAGTAAACTAAATGGGAAAATTCTAAAAAAATTACAAAAGGTACTTTGGGTAATGCTGAATCTAGGAAAAATAAAATGGTGAAAAGTGCTATTTGAAATAAGCCAGAAATAAGCTAAAATGGCTGATAAGCAAAAAGGGTAAAAAGGGTTTAAATATTAAATTGTGCAAGTATAAACCAGATGGCCCTACTGGTGCTGATGGTAGTGAGTGTATGTGTTAAATATGTTGGCTAGTAAAGGGGAGGGTCACAGGTTCGAGTCCTGTGGCCTTCCTTTTTGGAAAACTTTTTTTTTCAAAACTTGTAAAATAAGCAAAAACAACAATCTTTTAAAAAGCTACTTTTTTCAAATCTTCAAAATAAGCTGGTAAAAAGCAAAAATAAGTGACAGTTTTGATTTTTTTAACTAAGGACTAAAAAGGCTAACACTTTTTAACCTAGATTTTAATGGGATTAATGAAAAAGCTATGATCTAAAACTGAAAACTCAATAAGCCTAAACACCAATAAGCACATAGAAGCAAAGATCAGGCATTTTGAACAACAAATAAGCCAAGAAAAAAACAATAAGAAAAAGCTGATTTTAAGAACTAGCAAGCTTAACATAATAACAAACACAAATTTTTAACAACTTTAAAACTAAGATTAAGCTACTATAAGCTATCCCTGCAAGCTGAAAACTAAAACATGTTAAGGTTACCTATCAAACTACAGGATTCAACACTAAAAACACTAGCTCTAACAGATTAAAAACAAGAAAACCAAGAATTAAAGATTCTAGTTACAGTAGCTTAAGAAGATTTTTGGCAAAGTGCAACCCTAAAAATAGCTTATCAAATAAGCTCTAAACTTCAAAACAAGCTTTGAACCTTAAAGTTCATATGTTAAACTACTTGTGCACAAATTTTCAAGACTTAAATCAAAGTTTTACTTAACTAAATTTTGATTTAAAATCTAGGTGTATAAAATGTGTTCTTGACAGTTTTTATCAAAATGGGTAAAAAAAGTGAAAAACTAAAAACCATTGCACAAAACCTTTAGACCAGATATCAAACTTGTATAGGAGTATGAATTGAACATGTAAACACAGCTTATAAGACTTAAGACTCTAAACCAAATGAATCAATGCTTTGACTGTTTTATACACCACAGAGGTGAAACTTGTGTATGAAAACTGGTTTTTCAATGAAATCTTACTTGAAACTTGATAAAAACATATCCAATTAGCTTCAATAATGAATCAAAAGTATCTAAATGGTCAAAAACACCTAGCAGTGCTAACAAGTAGTTAGTACTGCTCTATTCCAAACACTCCTTAAAACCTTTTAAACTCAAATTTAAACCTTCAAATCACAAATGCAGTCCATAAAACCTTAAGACCAAATATTAATAAGCTAAATATAAACCTAATGATCAGATCTAAACATTCAAATAGGCCAGATTAATAAGCTAAACAGATCTGCTAACTTATAAGCTTTTTTAGACAGATTTATAACTAAAACATGATAATCTAAAATCTAAACTAAATAGGGCAACAAAACATGATCAAAGCACAATATTAAGATCTAATAAGCAGAATTAAGAACTAATAAGCACAAAAATAAGCTAATGCTAGAAAATAAGCTAATATATGAAAATTTAAAGATCAAACTTACAATTGCCTTTGCAAAATCAAGGCTAAATGCTCGAAGAGCTACTCTACAGCTCTAGCTTGTTCAAGAACAAGCTAGTGACAGCAATAAGCCCATCCCAATTTGGCTTATCATCCAAAAACTTTTTGAGTGATTTTTGGTACAAAGTGCTTAAACCTTACAAACTATGGAAAGAGCTTGTAAAACTTAAGTAAACAGCTTATAAGAGTAAATAAGAGCTTATAATGAGCTTATAAAACACTTTTAATATCAATGGAACAATAAATTAAAAACACAGAACTTTTAAAATATATAAACCATAAATTTCATTAACTTTAAAAAAAACATTACAAGACTTGAATAAAAAGTACAATAAGCTGAATTTTAAACTAAGATAAGCTATATTAAAAACTAGATGCCTTTCAATGGCTACAAGTGACCTTATTTATAGAAGAATTCTAGGTCTTAAGGTCTTCACTTTGTGCTTCTTCTGTGAGAGTAAACTGAGGGTGTGTTTCTTATGTGAGTAGGTCGAAAATCAATCTCAGCCTTCAATCTTGAGTGTTCTCCAAGTCTATTGATCCGAGCCCTTGATTTGGTCTTCAAAATGTTGACGAATGAGGTTTGAGAGGATTGCCAAGGTGGATTTGGATGTTTATGAAGTGGGGTTAAGGGGGTGTGACTTTGGTTTGTCTTGTTGCATGGTGCAGAGGTAGAGTGAAAGAGACACATGAATAGTGACTTGAGTAATTGGGCGAGAAAGTTACTGCAGGATTTAATTTAGGGAAAACGGATGTGGGGTGCAAGGGTTAAGGTATTATAGGGGTTAGACTTGTTAGTCCTTAAGGAATAACGGTGTAAAGGGTTTTGGAGGTTAAGGGGTGAAGGGTTAAGAGTCGTTACTCTGTTTTTGTTAAGGACTGGCACCATTAGTCCTTTTGGACTAACGGTGAAAAAGAATAAGGACCTCAGATGTAACGACTTAACATAGTTATATGGGGGCTGTTAAGTGTTGTTAGGCTTATACCTTAAATGGTTTTTATGAATTAACCATTTAAGTGTCTTGATATTAATAGCTTAATGGGCTGCCTCAGCCCATTAGATGGGTGCGGGTTGGCCCATTAAGTATTTCTTCGGTTTCGGCCTCGACTTTTCACTTGTCGTGGTTGACTATTTGGTTGACTTTGACTTTTTGACTGGTTGACTTGACTTTTCACGCTCTTTTCATTCCCGTGCTCGGTTTTGTCTGTTTTGACTTGATTTTAGTCCTTTAGTGAATATCTGTAACCTGCACAATCATAAATCACAAAACACACAAATACAATGTATTTTTGGTATATTTTGGTCATTTTAGGCACGTTTTTATAGGTAAATGGTATGTGTAATTAAGCACATACCAAAATCCCCCATACTAAGATATTGTCGTGTCCTCACGCAATGCCATAAGTAAACACTTTAGAAAACCAAGAATCTCAATCCCCCTCGACTAATTACCTCGAAAAGTAGCTAAGTGTTCATAAAAGGGAATTAAAGACTCATAAGTTTTGAAAAGCCCTGTTTTTACCATTCTTAAATATATACACTTATTCCTACACATATTTTTGTATTTTTCCTTTTTCTAATTTTTTGTACTTTTCTTTTTAAGCAACTAACTAACATGTTTGACTTTCGTTATTTCATAACTTTTAGGGTCATAGAACAAGACGCACTTTAATCCTAAAATGCCCAAAAGGATAAATTCATCGTCCCCGACTTTTCACTTGTCCCAAACCAAGCTTAAAAACGAAATCACCGTTAAATATAAGTTAAGATGCTAACACTACTCATATTTGCAACTTGTAAACTTTTCACTCCCAACAATTATTATATATTTTGTTAGTGTGCTTATTTTGAATTTCAACCATGGATCAACCTTTTTAAGAAAATTGCAATATTTCTATTGCTTTACGTTCTACCCAAAAATTATGATTTTGAAGGCGAGATCATTCCATGTAGCGACTTTCTTCTCGGCACATCCCAACCGAGACCGGCTTAGGTGACTAGGCTTTTGACACCCCACAGAGAATAGTATCGGAACTCACGGACCTTCGGTTTCAAAAATTCTTAGGCTTCCCGTTAATAAAATAGTTCATTTAGAAAAACCACAATCTTAAAACGAATTAGTCTCAGTTCAAAAGCATATTTGAATTTAAGAAAAAGAGATTTTCCCTATATTTATTAAATCACATATATCACACTTATCATAATTATACTTTACACAAAGGAAATCCTCGACCTTTTAGAAGGCTGCAACATCGGTTGTGAGCCGGCAAGATGCAGCAAACTTTTATCAGTCTCAGATTATTATTCTCACTATGGGCCTTCTTTAGAAGGCTGCAACATCGGTTGTGAGCCGGCAAGATGCAACAAACTTTTATCAGCCCACAGTTTATAATTATTACTCATCATTTTTTTAACACTTTATATTACCACGATATATAGAGAAAACTTCTTTTTAGAAAATTTAAGTATAAATTTGAACTAAGACTAAATAAATTAATGTTGTCGACTACATTAATAAAGCTTCAATATCAAAAATTGTTGATTTAAGTTTAATTTTCGAAAATAGCACGTATTATTAGTCCGGTTAGGAGCTTATGGGAGAAAAAGCCACAAACTACACTTATGAGCTCTTAAGATTTCCAACTAATCCTTGTTTAGCATCTAACTCATAATTAACTCTATCATTTCTCGTTCTTCGCAAATTTAAAATCTTTAATAAAAAGATCCGTGAATGCTTAGTCTAAAAGTTAAGGGACAAGCTAGAGCTCAATACGCTCGATCGAGTCAAAATTTATTCTTATTCTACCCAGCAGGAAAGTCAAAATTGTGACAAAACACTTATTTTATTTTTGAAAATTTTTAAATTTTTTCATTTTTTTGGTATTTTGGTGGTAAAAACGGGATTACGTGAAAACAACGACTGCAGGCACAATCAAATCGATAGATCCCCCCATACTAGAATTGAACATTGTCCTCAATGTTTTAAGAAGGGTCTCTACGTAAATCTAAAGCCGTTTATTAGGTATGCATAAAGATAAACGTTAGTTGATAAGATTGGATATTGGATTCCTATAATCATGTTAAAGATTGAAGCTCGAGTGAATGAACGACAAAACCATGAGTACGAGAGCCTTCAAAATCCAGGGCAATCCTGGACAACATCACAAAACCACAAAGCACGAGAAAGGAAGAGGCGAACCTCCTCACAACACACTTATTCATTATTACTATTATTATATTAGGATAAGCATGGGTTGCCACCCACGAAGCGCTTGTTTAAGGTCACTAAGGTTGACCCGTCCTCGAATTTAGTTATCCATGGGGAAGGTTTGGAGATCCGGGACAACCATCGGTGGTATGTCCCCTCCAAAGTAGTGTTTAAGTCGATGACCATTCACCTTGAAGTTTGGCCCGTCGGTTTGAGATAACTTGACGGTGCCATACGGAAATACTTGGGTAACGATGAATGGTCCAGTCCAGCGGGTCTTAAGCTTGCCTGAGAAAATCTTTAATCTAGAATTAAAGAGGAGGACTAGATCACCAACGTTGAAAACGCGGTTCTTGATCTTGGAGTCATGGATCCTCTTTGTTTTCTCTTTGTAGATCAAAGAGTTCTCATAGGCCTGATCACGAAGTTCATTTAATTCATTCATTTGAACTTTTCGGTGATCACACGCGGTAACAAGGTCATAATTGCAATGCTTTAAGGCCTAATACGCTTTATGCTCGAGCTCGATGGGTAGATGACAAGCCTTTCCGTACACCAACTTGTAAGGAGTGCACCTGATGGGTGTCTTAAATGCTGTACAAAAGGTCCATAAGGCGTCATCCAACTTATCGGACCACGAAGCACGGTGTTCGCCTACGGTCCTTTCCAGAATTTGTTTCAAACCACGATTTGACACCTCAACTTGCCCACTTGTTTGTGGGTGATACGCGGTGAAGAGATGGAGAGTAACTCCGTATTTGAGCATGACCTTTGCAAACTAGTCATTGCAAAAATGGGTACCGCGATCACTAATGATAGCACGAGTGGTCTCAAATCGGGCGAAGAGAGATTTTAAAATTTTGCAAACAACTCGGGCGTCATTGGTATGGAGCGCTTTCGCTTCAACCCATTTTGACAAATATCCGACGGCCACGAGTATATACTTGTTCCCTCATGAAGACGGGAACGGTCCTATAAATTGATGCCCCACACGCTAAAGATCTCGCACACTTGAATTGCATTTTGCGGCATTTCATCACGTTGTGAGATTTTGCCTTGACGTTGACAAGCGTCACACCGTGTGACCAAGTCATGGGCATCTCGGTATATAGTAGGCCAAAAGAAACTGGCATCAAAGACTTTCTTAGCGGTGTAGTTGGCACCATGATGTCCCCCGGTGGGTCTATTATGGCAACCCGTGAGCATATCAACGGCTTCTTGGCCGGAAACACACCGTATAATCAATTGATCCGCACAAACTCTAAACAAGTAGGGGTCGTCCCAAAAATAATGCTTCACATCTTTGAAGAATTTTTTCTTTTGTTGGGACGACATCCCTTTCACAA
>BQNB010001829.1:116494-133038 GCA_026074375.1 Tanacetum coccineum | reverse complement strand
TTCTTGCATTTTCTCTACTATTCTAGTAGCATTGGTTGTCAAGTTTGTATGTTGAGACGATTATTCACTTTTGTTGTACAAGTTTGGGAAATTTAAAAAGGAGGGTGTATGTGTATTTGGTCTCGTAAGGACTGATTAGCATGAGGCTTGCCGCTGACCCTTCTGAACTTGATGCACCATCTGTAAACAACATCTGGTTTAATATACGAAAATGGTATGTAGTAACTTATTAAGTTATCAAGATATATATATAGTCTCATTTTTTATATTGGATCGAGGTATTGGATCGTGGATTAGAGGAGTGTTAGTAAACTTGAAGACGCTTTCATGAGTTTATAGGTTTCCACTTGGCCCTTGTATAACCCAAAATCTATATTTCTTGAACAGATATAAGAAAGAACATGCATTTGTCGTTGGTAATAGACATCTTCATCTAGCGAGGTCCAGTGCAAGAGCCTTTAATCTTGGAGCAATGCTGCTTTCTGATGTTGATAATAATGATAGGGTTTCTATCTACTATCTGCAATTTAAGGAGAATCTGCACCTTAATTCTTAAAATAGCTATGCATTGAGTGTTTCGACAATAAGAACTATTAGGGGGACAAGTTGGATTCTTTAGGTATGTTAAATCGCTTCATACTGTGGAGTTATACAAAATACTTATTTTAACTGAAACCTGTGTATTTTCTTAAGTTAGCGTCTCTTGGAATAGCTTACCTAAAGGAACTACCGGAACTCACAAAACAATTTTCCCCCTTCGTCAAATGGGGCGATGATTTGCTGTGCATTATGGACACTGATATACTTTTTTTTTTTAATTTTTACTACACAAGAATGACAGGTTTCAAGATTACATGTTTATGGTTAGACTAGATCAGGTTTATTAGGCAATCTCGACAAATGTTGAAATAAACGAAACTGATCAGTGATAACATGATTTGTACACTCTTTTGCATTTGGGTATTGGTCAAAATAACATAATTGTAATGAAGTAAAGAGGAACTTTTTGCCGTCTATTACAATAATTTTTTAATGAAAGTTCATACTGATCTATTCGATACAACAGAAACACCAAATATTTACAGATATCTCGGTGGAAATAACAGCCAACGATCTTTATAAAAGTTGCTATACAATGAGAGTGAGAATGAGCATATATCCGAATATTACTTGCAGTTTCTTTTTATTGGCAATAATGACAGCTTCCAGATACATGCACAATAGATCAAGAAAACTTTGGCATGCACTTATTTACATACAATGATGCATTATCACCATCTACTTATATACAAGAGATTCGTAAATTTTGCCACAAGGACAGCAAACAATCCACAGATCTTTTTTATTCGTGTCTTATCATCAAACTACCATCTTTCTTTCTTCTTTAATTCCTTTGTATTTATGGCATTGCCACTTGAAAACTTGTTTTTTCACTTTATTTAGTACTTTCTCCAATTTGACTCGTATCTTCAACAACCCGTGATTCAACTTCCATCTTTTTTGTTCTCTTTAGTTGTCTTACCAGATTTAGCCGTTCAGTTGAATATGGAGAAGGAATCTATAGGACCAAATAGAACAGGAGTATCATAATGGAAACAAAATAATAACAAACATAAGATGAACAATGGAATGCTGATTAGAGGTACCATAGACGGGACGTATTTGTTAATTGCAGCTAATATTGCTGCATGTCCAACAGCCGAAACCTGCTCAAACACAAAGATTTTTACAAAAGCACGCAAGTCTTATTGCTTGATAAAAATATTGATGTGGCAATTTTGACCCGGCCGTTTACTACAAACGGGTCAGTTATGGTTTTTTTTTACGTAACCTTTTTAGTTACAAAAATAATTTCTCTACTGAAATAATATAACTCGTGTAGTTATACTCGATAAAAGTGTTACAGGTTAACCCTACCAGACCATTTTCTACCCATTCCAAAATTACCATTTTTGACCCAAAGCCGTCCATTTTGCCACCTGTAAGGGTGTAATATACAGTTTGGAAGTAGATGCCTACAGGTATTAGCATTAATATCGTAACGGGAACAAGAGTGACAATATCATTGAGTGTTCTCTTTATTTTCCTTCTTTCTCTACTTGTAATCTTTTTGCCACACAATTGCTTCACAAGGAGCCTGATAAGTTCTGATACATCTATGAATAGTAGATGAGTACCCATTAGAATAACCTGTATTTCATGTGACATGTTAGGACCTCGGTATTAGAATAACTAAAATCGAAACACCCTCATAGACTCGTAGTATCTTACATTTCTCGCACATATCAACTTTTCTTTAGAGTTCCTCCATAATCGTTCATGCAAACGCTTCGCTTGAGTTCCATATTCCTTCTCATTGAGCTTTAAATTGTTGGTTCCTGCTAAACTTGTGCCCTGCCAAATATGTTTGCCACATAAAATTTGAGAAATTATACTCTTATTTACAAAATGAGCGAGAAGTGACTACCTTATAAATCCCCCTTTTAGTTAACTCAACCGGCTTTGACTGAGCTTCCAATAGTATAGATTCTGTAAACTTCGTCAACTCGCTGCAGATGAAACAGTAACGTGCATATTATTTTATTCATTTATGTAAAAATTTATTAATAAAGTGTTGTTTTCTATAACAACTTACCCCGATTTATCATAAGCAGCCCAGTACTCCTCCAGGCAACTAGATAACAGGTTCTGACTACAAGTTAGACAGCAAATATGTGTTTTAGACATACAAAACCTTGCTACGATAAATCTATCGGGACATTTCATAAAACAGATAAACAAATTTGGTCCGATTTATATTACAAATAACCAATTTAAGGTAATGTTTGGCCTTAACTAAAGATAACTGGTTTTTTGGGTGACACGCTTTTGTGCAATAACACTCAGAAATCTACTATGTGATTAATTCTACTACCTTGTAAACATAAATGAAATCACATCAGTATCCAAGGGTTGTTGGGAAGAATTGCTATAATGTGCAAATCCGGAGAAAACATCATAGCAAACAGTAAGAACCGTATAAAGGATTATCTCCTTTTCCGCTTGTATAGCACGTTGTCTGGACCTTCTCCCGTGATATTGAAACTTTCTTTTAAGTGGAGCGTAAAAATCAAGCCATCCAATTTCATCTATAACTACCTACATATACAATTTGAGTTTTAGTATCATTCAATATTTGTATCTATAAGTTAAACATTACACTTACCTCAGTAAAGAGTTGATACCTTGGTAAGGAGTTAAACTCGGGATAGATATACAGGCTGCCACATTCTAAGTAACTGAAAAAGTAATAAATCTTTCATATTTTGTATAGGAAGAGTCAACTATATGTAACTAACCTTGATCAAATGTCATTTTTTAGGTAATCAACTTTTTTCAATCAAAGTTTCTATAGATTTATATGAAGTAAAAAGTATAATGGATTGAGCAATTTCGAATTTTACCCGAGGAAATTCTTAATCTGATCATCCATATCCTTTATGTTCATTCCCGATAAGTATAATCTTGTCTCTCTTCCCAAATATGCAAAAAGCCCAAGAGTGGCTAAAGTTGTCTCTTCAACCTGGTAAACAAAAAACACTTGATTATCCCATTTTCAAAGTTTTAAGATGTTTATAATCTTAGACTTGATTAAAAAAAGACCCGCGGGACCTTGTCAAATAAGGTTTGGTTAGGTGTTATGACACTTTCCCTATGAAATGCTACAGAAAGTTTTTCTTGAGCGAGCCCGATCCAAAATTCCACATCTTCTATATTTTTAATCGGTATAACCTTTTTACCACAATGTGATAAGAAATCATCTTCAAATCCTGCATCAATCGATAACTGATGTAACTTATCAACTGATACAAGGTCGCATGCTAAGTCCCTAAGTTGAACCAACGCATTATCAATTGCTGCAGAAAATTCAGGACAAGTAACACGCCTCGAACCCAACTTTGTCACTGCAGAACAACAACTTATAGCAAGAATAATCCCTGCAATACCACTGCATAACTTTATGTTAAAATACATATGTGTATATTTTGTGGCTCTAAACCAAGCAAATCTAATAATCCATAGTGATTTTATTTATGTACCTTCCAGCGTATTCAACGGACCATTTCTTAAAAAGTGGAATGAATAATCCTGCGATCCGTGGTAGTTCAACCCTTCTAAACCACTGCACCAATTCCGAGTTCTTAGCATTTAACTGGCTTTCAACGAATTCACCAAGATATAATGCCTTCGGGGACAAACTGAAGAAAGACGAACAGAGTGTTAGCCCAAATGGCCCGTTCTCATCTTTATGTTTAGAAACTAGATGTGGCCGAAAAGAACAAGACAGATTGCGTAACTAGTCAAAACAGGTTCGGGTCAAAATGGGTAAATGTGGTATGGGTTGAGTTAAAGTTAACCAGGAACACTTTTTATAAAATTTTGTGTCACATATATGTTTGAAAGCTATATTATGTCAATATTAATCTTACTTTAAGAAGGTTTTATGAAATAAGAAACACACTTTGTGTGACTTTTTACCCGTTCCACCATTTGACCAATTTCCGCTTTGCCTATTTTATTTTACTTTTAGTTTTATCAATTTAACTTGTTTAACCCATTAGAGTTAAAACATAACTTAGACTGGTAAATGTGATGGAATAAATCTTATATAATACTTACATTTTATATACAGGAGTGTTGCAACGTTTGTGACATAGAAATAACTCCACCTCAATCGCAGCTTTCAGTAAAGCATAGACTGCTACCTGTGTAACAATGATTATCATTTTCAATTTACTCGTATAGATGATAAACAATGCATCCTTTATAGCTAACCTGATACGCAGTGTGTTTATGCCATGCGTTAACATCTACTCCGTTCCATGCATTAGAAAGCTCGGGAACACTTCTAGAAAGTTCTAAGTTCTGAATAGCAAGAGAGAAGCTCCTAGCGGATTCATGCAATACGTATACAAGACAATTAACACGGTTATATTCCATTTCGTTTGTGAGTGTCATACCCAATGAAGGTTCATCTTCAGCAATGAACTCGTCCCTACCAGAAGAGGCGATTGAGGACACAGATTTTGATGAAGACCTGCTTAATGAAAAGCTATGATATGATGATGATGATGAAATGTAATGTTTGTGCAGAAGATTATTTGTCGAAGAGGTGTGTTTTTGTTTCAGTTTTGTACTAAGCTTTGGCAAATGAGACGTATAAGCTGAACAGTTCACTGTATCTTGTGATCCGGCGGAAATCCTGTGATAGTGATATAAAGATTGAAATGATACTTGAGAGGCCATGAAAATGGAGAAAGAAAGAGAAGAAAATGTGGGAAAAAAAGGATGATATATACAATGAGAAGCGAACTCATCAAGGTAACACAAAGAATTAAATATTCTTTAAGCCAAACTCATTTGTGGTCACTTCAACTTGCGGAAAGATATATCATACATACGCAGTATTTATAAAAGGCCCGAGAAGCCTCAGTTAAAGTTCAGATCAAGAAGCTTGAACTTGCTTGTTTTATGTCTCAATTCAGGCTTTCTTCGTGCATAAGCTCGACATAATCTTGGCTCGTTTACAGTCATTGAATCCGAGAGAACATAAAGTCGGCTATATTGAACTAAAGTCCATATGCACTTCTTTGCCAATTTTGTTATACTCTTGTTTTTATCATTTTTCCATGTTTCCACTTCACAATACCAAAAACAAGATTACTTTGTTATGATGAAATTTAAAATTACACACCTAGTTTGGTCAAACAATAAAGGCTTGCACAACATCAGTCAAACAATAAACTTTGTATGATCATCTGTTATTTTTATGATTTAAACTCAGAAGGGCGAAAATTTACATTAAGTTGTGACCGGGCTAACACTTTTTGGTTTATTTGTTCCTCGCTTAGTTAAGATTAGTAACGCCAAGATGATCAAAACATTAACATAAATTTCTTGCCATAATCTTAGCTTACCAAAGGGAATGACCCTTTTTTTGTGTTCTTATCATTTGGATTTTTGGTTTCGACGACACTAAAACTACATGTCAACATTGATGCTGGTGCAAAACCAAACACAAACACAACCTATCAGAAACATAAAGCTATCAAACATTGAATCGTTGTGATCAAAATCAACGAGGATAAAGTTTGTTCTTCCACAACTAAAAGTTCATACACTATTTCATGTGGCATGTGTTCTTTCGCCCTTATTTGCTGTATTTGAGTTCCAAGACAACTCTTAAGAACAAAAGAATATAGGTAAAGAAAATGAAGTTGAAAACACTATATTTTGACAATTTTGCCATCCGTAATTTAGTTAAAACCCAAATTTACTTTATTACATATATAGTTTTACTGCTACATCAGTCGACTTTATTCCTATTGGTCAATGTCATCAACTGCTGAGTCAAAAGTACAACGAAGTCGGATTGATAAACATATAAAGCTGGTTTGTGTTCTTGTCATGAGTCGATAAATCCATTTTTTATCCAAAACAAAACTGTTTCTTGTGATCACACCAATGAATCTCATTATTGTCCTATTCAGTTTCTTGTTACCACCAAACTACGACACATTTGGTCATATTCTACTTCCTGATAAGATAACCTTCAAAGCGTATTTTAAAATAAACAACAATGTCACAATCCATCTGCCGGCTAGGGCTCTATGTAATTTCATTGATCTTATGACATTAAAATACACAAAAATAAGGGAAATCCATAGTAAATTAATACAAACTTGTAACCATAAATCACGAATGTAATCTCAGAAAATCGAATTTATTCAGAAAAATGGAGTTCCCGGAGCTTATATCAGTTTATCATGGTCATGGTGTCCCATAGTTGATATACATATAAGTTTCACTAGGATATGATACCTGTATATTCAGTGTTTTGACTCGGCCTGTGGTGTATATCATCTCATTAGGGTCTAAATACATTGTTCATCCTTCTATTTCATTTCGGACTTTCTCTTTAGAGACGTCTGAGTTCGTATCCGTCCTGAAACCCAATTCTGACATATCCTGTTTTGCCATCAAATTCCTGAAAGACATTGTCAATACAACAATCAGCACGTCAACAAGTCGTGATTTACAAGTACCCTACAGAATTACTCTTTTGATTTACATGGTGCACACGTTCCATATACAACAAGAATGTCACACTCGAGCAACTACACGTCACACACATATCTGGAATTTGCAGTCCACTTGGCTGAAATTTTAGTGAATTTCTAGGCTAGGGTGGACAATACCTAATACAACCAGGTTAAAGAATATATACATAACGAAAGTTTCGTACTCTTTTACCAATATAGTCTACGTGTTGCTAGATGAGTATGCGTAGGGTCTTGATCTATATCTGATCCATTAAATATGATCCCGTAGACAAAAGGTTCAGATCATAATCAGTTAGTTTGTACTTTGTAGGGTCAGATATTGACCCATATAGTTCTAATCGGGTGATGGGATCTATCCAGATCTAACCCATTGACAAGCCTACGTGCTCCATAAATGTATATGCAACATTTTTTCATAAACGCTAAAAAATTTACTAACTTTTCCATACGGCATTCGAGATACTTCTTCGAAAGATGTCTGCATATCTCAGATTTATGGCCTGATGTTTTAAGACAGCTTATATATTCTTTTTTTGCCTGCACATTATTACGAAATTTAGTTAACTGTTTGGGATACTAATTTAGAATAATAGATTGCTAATAATACCTCGTCACATAAGTGCATATGGTCTAACGGAAATACTCCTTTCTCTGGTGGTACTGGCCGTGCTCCTCTGTTCCCTCCAAACGCTCCACCTTATTAAAAAATTATATACCATGTCGATGACCGAGATAAAAAAAAAGAGTATACTAACTTTGATACTCGACAAAACTAATAATGAAAATTTTATGCAGAAGTGACTTGTGAAATGGTTATCTGAAAGTGTCATAAGCTCACTTTTTCTTTTAGCTTATACGTGGGCTTACGAGCTTATTGGATTTCGGTTTATATTTCATAAGCCTCAAAATTTTCAGCTTATTTTGAGACTTATGGGCTTATATAAGTTTGTTATGTCATAATAAGCTTATATAAGCCCATAAGTCTCAAAATAAGCCGAAATCAAATAAGCTCGTACACCCACGTATAAGCTTAAACAAACAACCATAAGCCGAAAAGTTTAAAAATAAGCAAAAAATCTGAGCTTGTCATAAGCACAAAACCAAATAAACCATATATGACATAATAAACTCACTTTTTTTGGCTTATTTTGAAAGTTTTCGGCTTATATAAGTTCATTATGACATAACAAACTTGTATATGGGATTGTGATCTTATTTGATTTCCGCTTATATTTCATAAGCCTCAATTTTCTGGCTTATTGGAACTTACGGCCTTATAAAAGTTTCTTATGTCGTAATAAGCTTATACAAAGTCTCGAAATAAGCCGGAAACTTGGGGCTTTTGAAATAGAAACCGAAATCAAATAAGCTCACATATAAGCTTAAACAAACACCCCATTAAGCCGAAAAGTTTCACAAAAAGTGAGGTTATTTTGAAAGTTCTCAGCTTATTTAAGTTCATTATGACATACCGTAATAAACGTATATGTGGGCTTACGAGCTTATTTGATTTCGGCTTATATTTCGTAAGCCTCAGTTTTCCGGCTTATTTTGAGACTTATGGGCTTATAAAAGTTTGTTATATCAAAATAAGCTTATTTAAAGTCTGAAAATAAGCCGGAAAATTGCGGCTTTTGAAATATAAACCGAAATCAAATAAGCTCGTAAGCTCACATACAAGCTTAAACAAACACCCCCATTAAGCCGAAAAGTTTCCAAATAAGCCAAAAAAAATGATAATTACCTGCACTCATCTGATGAGACTTTGCTTGTTATTGAAAATGGAGGTTTATTCAGATTCTCCGATGAGCGTTTTCACCCGGCGACTGAAAACAATCTCAGTTGGGCCGGGTATAGTATCTCTTATATTGGGCTTTTGATATTTCTTTTATTGGGCTCCTTTCTTTTAACGATGGTTTTGACTTTTTGGCCGATTAATTCATATGTTTTGGACTCATCGTCACACATACTCAAATTCCCTTTATACAAAATTGGTGTGACCAATTCAAAATTATTTGCACATAACAAAAATTGCTTATTGAGCTCTTTTGTATACTCATGGGAAAAGGTTGGTTTCATGGACCCATGATCCATTTCGGATACGATGCAAGAGTCCACAAATGGGGTATCGAAAACCGAAACCAAACTGAATAGAATTTTTAGTTTTCGTTTTAGATATGGTTTTGGCGAAATAGGTTGGGGCTTGGGCTGGGGCTAAGGCTTATATTATAAGCCGAAATTGAAATTTGTATTTTTGTAAACTTGTTTGGCAAATTAGCTTAAGTTTAAGATTATTATTGCAAAATTACAAAAAAAATGACATAATTAAATGAGTTTTTGTATATGTTAGATATTTTGTGCGTAAATAAGTAATTTATGGTTCAAAAGTCCCGATCTAAAGATTTTAGCTCCTTTCATGCGGCTCGGGCTTACAGATACTTATGACTCATAAGTCCTTTCATAAGCCTGCGTGACAAACATGACTTATTTTATAAACCAACTTATTTTAAAAATCCAAGCCTCCATAAGCCACATAAGCCCACGTGCAAAACATACCCAAATATATAACTAGTTACATCCCATAATAAGTTTTAGCAAACCAAAATAACTACATTGTACACCAATCAAATATTATTTTTACCTAGAGATGTAAACGAACTGTTCAAACATGAACAGAGTCTTATTCATTCTTGTTCATTTAATTTTATCCGAGCAAATTAATGGATACGAACGCCTAAACGGACTAATTTTCTTATATATATGAAGACAATATATATATATATATATATTGACTGCCAAATTAAATGAATAGTATACGAACGAACATAACTGAATATATGAAGACAATATATATATATATATATATATATATATATATATATATATATATATATAATATATATATATATATATATATATATATATATATATATATACACACACACACACAAAATATTGTGTTTTATGTGTGTAAATTTGTTTAACTATGCCAGTTTTAAAATTAAATAATAAAAATTTACGCTAGAAGGCCATAAACACATAAATGAACATAAACAAAAATTAACGAACATATAATCGGACGTTTATAAACATAAATGAACGATCAATATTTTTATTTATATTCGTTATTTAACTAAACGAACATAAAATTGTGTTTATGTTTGTACGTTTAATAAATAAAGAGATACACATAAGCAAACATTTTACCATATAATTCATGAAGTTCATTTACAATCATATCTCTAGCCGCTAAAGCCTTTTTCTCATTGGTTAAAATCAGTGTTTTAAAAGGCGCGTCATGACGGCGCAAAACATAACCTCCATGTTATAAAATATATTAAGGCATCAGCTATAGACGTAGCGTGAGATGAAGCGTAAAAAAACGCGATTAAAACGTTAAGGCGTGAGGTGTGACACATTTTTTGAACTCAACTCTGATAAAAAAAATTCAAAAAAATAAAAAAGATTATGTTTAAAACTTTTTGTAAACTCGATAATATGAAATATGATATAAATATATAAATATTTTCATATTGCATTTAATTTTTAGTTACGCCTTAAAAATACTAAAGCTTCGCCATGATGCTTAAGGCTTAAGGCTATCACATCTCACGCTTTAAGGCTTGAGGCTTGGCAAAAGCAACTGTTGATGGAACTAGATATAACACCCTCATTTTTGACATATAGCAGCGGAAGCTAATCTGGGGTATTATTTCATAGTACAATAGTCATAATCATAGAAAACGACTCAAAAGAGACGTTTTTAAAAGATAAGTTATCATTCATTATTTCATCAGAGTTTTTACAAACAGAGAGGTCCCAAAATCTACATGAAAACATAAAGTTTGAATGATAACAGTTTAGCCATCTTTAAGTCCGTGCCACTCCGTGCCATAAGTTGCTCAATTACCTGAGATAAACATGCTAAAAAGGTCAACACAAAGGTTGAGTGAAATTCATAGGTTTATGTTAAACAGTTTGAATACAAGATTATTAGTGGGTTACGTTGTTATACACCCATAAGTGTAATAATTGCAATGAGTACAATTATTATGGAAAACAGTATTATTGCCCTAAGCTCATGCACCGAGACCTTGAGATAATCAATAATCACAATAAGTTGCCCCAACGGGTGCCTTTGCCAAACACCCGCATAGTGTTTCAAATGAAGTGCGTTTGGTTACCAGAAAGTATAGGTACACCAACGGGGAAGCTCAGTCCCAAATAGATCTATTCACAGCATTCGCGCTTACTCCGAAAAGTAATTAACGGTTCATGATAGTGGGGTCTTAATGGCAAAAGTAAGGACTTAGGCAATAATATATCAGGATAGCATACAGTTAGAAAAATACTCGTATTCATGGTTTATAGCATGTATCCCCCTCGCGGGTTTATGAAAACATTAGAAGATTTAAAATGCGAGGCTATGAACTCACCTTAACAGGGAAAATCTGATTGATGGCAAAAGTATATTAAGTGAAAGTAACGGCTTCGTCACGCAACCTGGGGTAATATGTCAAGTCTTAGTGTGATGGTTTATGTTTCAAAACTTTATAAAGTTTAACGTATTACTTTGATTTATTAATTTATAGAAATATTGTATCACTGTTCGGGCCATCATAATTTAGAGGTCATGTAGCAAACGTTTGAGGAGCTAGGACACTTTAAATCGTAAATCCAGCAAACTCGTCAAAACGTATACCCAAATGAAACTCCTCACATGAAACTTCCTAGTAACGTGATAAGATAAAATTTTAAGTTTTTTCAAAAGTTAGTCGATGATAAATTACGTTAAATATATAACGTAATTGTTTTATAATGCGTCGATCGATGATTAATAACGATTAATGTGTCGGGTTTTAATAAAATCGGGTTTCATAATATTAATATATATTTTTATAATTTATATAAAAATATTATTTTTTATATTTTTAAGTTTGCAAAAATGGCAATATATACCCTTGGTTTATAAACTTTTACAAGATTAGTCCTTTATATATAAAGTATATATAATTTAAACCTTTAACTTTAGAACTTGGCAAAATAAGTCCTTATAGTTATAACTTTAGAATAATAACATTTTCAGCCCCTTTAGTTATAAATTTTAGAAAGTTACAATATATACCCCTATGCATGAAAACATTTGCAAATCAAGTGCAAAAAGCTATGCAAGCTTATTTTTTTTGGGTAAAGGGTTACCCCGGTAAAGTATATTAAAACCGAAACGTTTAAATACAAAAGGAATGTGGCTGAAGTACCACATTAACCTCTAGCTAAACAGCTAGATAAACACCTAAAACTAGTGTTTATGACATGCCATAAGCACTTACAACTTTAGAAACAACTATCTAAACTAGAAAAAATGATTCAATGAAACGTGCTAACCAGCAGCAGCCGTGAAAGAAGAACTTCCACCAGTTTTTGTATTTGGAAATATGTTAGCCATTTCATCATACACGTTTACAACCGCTTCTTCTTCCTCTCCTTCTTCAACATTCAAAGCAGAAAAAGAATTTGGCGAGGTGATATTAGATGGATTACCCACATTGGTAGCTCTCTTCTTTGGTACACTTGTAGCAGCTTTAGGCTCATATCTAACATTTTGTTTTATCGAAGGACCAGCAAACTAAGCACCATTAGTAGACTTAGGTTTACCTTTCCTCTTCTTCTTTTTATCCGCCGTTTGGAAACCATCATTAGTCTTCTCAACAGTAAGAGTAACAACATTTGAAGTAGAAACAATAGGAGGACTCGCCTCCTTTTTAGGGCAATGATCATGAAGATGACCAAATATCTTACATACATCACACCTGGGTGGCCTCCATTCATACTCAACACGAATGGTTTCTTTGGTAAAATCATCCCCGTAAGTGAAGGAACACCAATAGTAACAACATCCACGAGATCAGCTTATGAGTTAACCTCAATCAAACACCAAGCAAAGCTACTCCTACCCCACAAATCATTACACATAGAGCTTGTATATGAATCAAGCATAACAGGTTTGCCAATGAAGGTAGAAACTAAACTAATACCGTCCTCTTCAAACACTTGAATAGGAACATCATGTAATTTAACCCATATCGTAATGCGAGTTAATTCTTCTTTAAGTAATCTAGTATTTATCGACCATTTCTTGAGTATAATCAAAGATTTACGTATCAACCAAGATCCACCCTCCAAAACGGCTTCTAAACCAGCCCGTGAATCAAATTTAAAGAAAAAGAATCCTTTGGTATTCATCATAATCCTCTTTAGCCCATGTTTTGCCTAGTTGTTACGAGCATAGTATTCAACAACCGGAAACGCCATTCTCTTTCTAATAAAGTAACCGTATAAAGTGTGTTCAAAACGTGTACTAACTTTTTCGACAACTTTACGAGGAATAGAGATGTTAACACCATCAAATACGAGATCAACCACCAAGGGACGAAAGTTTGAATTAACTTTTGGTTGATCCTTTACACTCGCACCCGCAGCCCCTACAAAAGAGCTTGGTTTTTCATGGATATCAACAGATTTAACAATAATGTCACTAGGTGAAACAGGCTTTTCAGCCACACTTAATCCTGGATTAGGAACACTAGCAAACGTTTTCGGAGAACCACCCAAATCAGGAGTAGCCGACTTTAATTCCATGAGAGTTGTCCATCCTGCAGAAGCAGTCTTTAAAATCGCTTTACGTTGTTTACTAGTTAATTTTGACCACACCTCATATGTACCCATTTCAATTCCATTTGCAAAATTTTCATAATCAACTTGCGTTTTAAGAGGCACTCTAAAAAAATCAACAACTCCGTCCACACTAGTCAAAGTAGTGTTAAAAGCTTCATAGTCCTTTATAGTATTGGATGGCACACCAAATACTTCCGAATCATTTGTACTCGGTTCAGGAGTAGGCTTCTCACTAGTACTATCATTATCATCACTTAGTAGAGACTCCAATTGTACACCAACAATATCAATAACCCCCTGACGTTGTTCCTTAGTCAACATCGACCAAACCCTAATTCTTTCACTGTCAAGAACTCTTATAAATTTTTCAATATCAACCAGAGTTAAAAGTGACACTTTAAAGAAATCAGAAACAACACGAATCGAAGAAGGATTAAAATCCAAGATATCACTAACCGAATAAACAATCTCCTCAAAACCACACACTTGGTACTGTTCGCCTGATTCAGACCCACATCTCCCCTATTGGAACCCATCGTACCTTGTAGAACATCATAACCAACATTATGGTTTACCAAAACCCTAGTTGCCGTAGGCGTTTGAGAGGTACCAGAACCACCCTTACCCGTCATCTTGTTCATACGTGCAGTAATACCATGCAATAATTTCTCACCATCAGTCATCTCCCTTCTCCTATCCATACATAGATCCAAAACGAAAGAAACAATAAAACCCTAATTATAAAACGCAGACAACAAAACAAGAAGAACAAACATGCCAAGACTTCAATTGCGAGTGCTCTAAGATCACTTAGGGCTAGTAATTATAAGCACAAGACTAACTGACATCCATGCTTCAAGATCATAAAATTAATGGAAGAAAATCGAAACCCTAAAACGGCTAACCCTAAAAAACGTGATTAAAAAATTAACGATCCAAGAACTAGATATTAACTATGTTAGAACACGATTAATCAAAGATTAGACATGTTAAAACATAATGGAAATCAAGCATCTAAGATCAAAAATCAGAATCGATCATGATTAGGGAAAACCTAAAGAGAAAATCAATTTTTTAGGAGTCATGCAAGCTTATTTTAGGGTTCCAAATGATATTTGTAGGTTATAGCTTATTAGAATAAGCTAAAATAAGATGTTCTAACGTAACAAAAGTTAAAAAAAAGGATTCGTTAGCTAGAAAATAAAAACAGGTCGTTTTTAGGGTTTTAATAAAAAACGCATAGGTTTGAGGATTCAAGGCTTTAACAAGAGTTCATATATGATCTTAAGAGTATTATGAACATTCTAATACATATTATAAGCTTATTGAACAAGATTTTGAGCTTACTTGAGCTAAAACGGGTCAAAATGGGGTTTTCAGGTTCGTATGCCTAGTAACGACTTCAAGGGTTCCTTTTTCTTGATTCTTGGCTTCTATTATGAGCTTAGGAACTTCACTTAATCCTTCTTGGTCTGATTTAAGACTCCATTTGTGTTTATGATGAAATTTGAGATATGTTTGAATGAGGGTGTATCAAGTTTTGGTGTTGGATTAGTGTCATAGCTAGTTGTGGTGACTAAGGGAAGCTAAATAGTGATTAGGAAGAGCTAGGAAGGTAGCTATGAATGGTGGAGTGGTGTAGAGGGTCACGGCTAACCACAAGGGTGACAAAGAGGTGTTTGTTTACTTGGTGGCCAAGGGAGGTGAATAAGGTGCTTGTAAGGTGCTAGGGTGGCTGCTAGGTGATGTCATGGTGATGCAAGGGAGGTACTTGGTTGCTTAAAATGGGTAAAAATGAAAATAAAGGGGTGTCTGGTTGGATTAGGGTTTTGGCTTAGGATTTTAGGGTTTTAATTTGAGTTAGGTTTAGGATTTAGGATAGATTAGGGTTTAGGATTAAGGTTTAAGGTTTAGTTTTAGGGTTTAAGGTTTAGTTTTAGGTTTAAAGTGAAATTAGGGTTTTAGGGTTTCGTGTAGGGTTTAGGGTTTTAGAATGACTTAGGGTTTTGGTTTAGGGTTTAGAAGTCATGCATTAAGTGCTTGTACCTTGTGCTAGAATAGTGGTAAGAAACTAAAGTGGTTTAGGAGGTAAAATGACCTAGTTTGACTTTCTAGCATTATTGACTTGTACTTTAAGATTTGATGTGTTGTACATTGACTTAGAGGGAAAATATAATTCAAATGTTGTGCATTGTACACTTGTACACATGCTTGAAAGGCTTGCACATTCATTTTATATGTATACATTACATATAATTAGGGTTTAGATGTAAACGTTAACGTTTAATGCTTGTTTTGATATAACGTTTTGAAAAGTACGTTAAATGAATAATGTACTTGGTAAAAATGATATTAAGATATAGACTTGACATATTAGGATGTTTACATGATATAAACATAGATATAGATGGCATTGGTAGAGGTTGCGTGAGCTCGTTTACTTTAGAGTTGCAAGTTACGTTGCATAATGAGAAAGCAAAAATGTCCCTGTAAAAGGTGATATATATATATATAATAGATGGATATTACAGTGCATCTAATTTAATAGATGGATAATTACATTAATGAAAATTACAGGTTTTTATAATACTTGTTTATATCTTTATGTTAACTTCCTTTGTAAGTCATGATCTCTCTATATAAAGAGATCATAGACACATAGTTTAGTATCCAAAAAAGTGTGTGTGTACACAAGATACAATGTAGACGTCTAGCTAGTTTGTGTGGTTTAGCCTCAAGATCAAGGTAACTTGATCCTTGTTACAG
>BQNB010001829.1:47113-115014 GCA_026074375.1 Tanacetum coccineum | reverse complement strand
TCCGTGTACTCACCCGTAGCCTCAAGCATTTTCATCTCCTCCTATGTAGTGACAAAAACACAAGATAGTAAATATATTAGTCTGATTCCTCGTTTCCTATATAATTATTATCTAAAATGATTTTTTATAAAATATATAATTTTTTATAAAAAATATAAATTGGTTCGTTTCGGCCGGGTCGGTCCGGTTCCTCGTTTCGTATATAATTATTATCTAAAATGATTTTTTATAAAATATATAACTTTTTATAAACTATATAAATTGTTGTTTCGTTTCGTTCGCGGCCGGGTCGTCCGGTTCCTCTGGTTTCGTATATTAATTATAATTCGAAATGAAGTTTTTTTATAAATTACTTAGCCCGGCGACATGTCGCCGGGAGAATCATCAAAAAAAAATAACTTTGGTTTTTTTTTGCTATTAATAATAATTTGTTTTATAAAATATATAAAAATATTTTTATAACAATATAACTTTTTATAAAGAAAATATAAATTGGTTTCGTTCGGCTGAGTCGGTTCCCGGTTACCTCGTTTCGTATATAATTATTTCTAAAATGATTTTTTATAAAATATATAACTTTTTATAAAAAATATAATTTGGTTCGTTTCGGCCGGGTCGGTCCGGTTCCTCGTTTCGTATATAATTATTATCTTAAATGAATTTTGTAATAAAATAATCAACATTTTAGTAAAAAAATATAAATTGGGTTTCGTTTTGTGGCCGGGGTCCCGGTCCGGTTTCCCTCGATTCGTATATTAATTATAATTCGCAATGATATTTTTCATCATATACTTATACGCTTCCCGGCGACGATGCCGGTAGTGCATTGTCTATATTCTGCAAATCACGACGAGATCAATTTTGGTATGATGTTCTGTTACATCTCTGATCCTATCTCAAGTTCGTGATGAGTTCCGAGATGTTAGGGATTTATACGTTAAGACCTATCTTTCTAATATATATGTATTTAGTTTCTTGTACGAATGTCGTAGTATGTTAGTACTTAGGTTTTACATACATTATTGACATTCATCTAATTTCTATACGAGTACGAGACAGGTTAGGTAATACATTAGTAGTTTCAATGCGTATACAAGTTCATATATGGAGTATATTAGGATTATTGACATTAGACTTCTCAGTGACTTAGTCTAGACATGTTATGGAGTGATTATTACTATAATAGACGAGTTCTCTATTGGACAAGTTTAGAGTTATCGATATGGTTAATGGATTTATATCAATAATCGGTCTAACAGATGGATTCGTAGATGTTTCATGGATCTTATACAATTTTCAATCTAGACGTTCCAAGTCGTACTCTTCTGTCCGATGTTGTTTGATGGCGTTGGTTACATAAGACTTCAACGGACGAGTCCATATTATGGTTTCTTAAACATTAGTACTTCAATATTATTTGTTTATGTTAAATTTTATCGGATCCGATGATTTCGAGTTCATGTTAGGTTATACATTTAGAGGTTCAACGTATGAGTCGGTATTGGTATGTGCGTTTGAGAGCATTAGTAACGTTACTCTCTTATATTTATGCGGTCACTAGAGATTTCGATATTTTGTTTGGGTTATACATTAGACGTTCAACGGACGAGTCCGATATGTTATGGTTGTAACATTCGAACTTCAACGGACGAGTCGATATGGTAATGGTTATACATTAAATGTTCAAACAAAAACGAACGAGTCGATAAGTTATGGTTTTACATTAAGACGATTCAAACGGACAGTCTATAATGGTATGGTTTAACATTAGACGTTCAACCGGACGAGTCGCGATTTTAGGTTATACAATTAGACGTCAATCGGACGATCGAGATGCATGGGTTTATACATTAGAGAGTGCCAACGTAATGAGTTCGTCATGATGCGTTATGCGGTTACTTAGCATTAAACTTTTCCTAATACAGGACACTACGGTCCGATATGTTTATGGGTTGTCTTATACACTGTCTATGTATCTGTTTCATGAACGAGGACGAGTCGATATGTATTATGTAGTTATAGCTAGTTAGTTCTCTTTTTCGACACTACGTACAGATATATGCTAGAAATATGGATATGTATAACTCATTAAGGTAGCGTTATTCAAAACGACTCGTTCGATTAACGATTTAATGTAGTGTTACGATTAGAACGTTCAATTTGCGGACGATCTAGTATATTATGGGTTATACCTTAGACGTTCAACGGAACTAGTCGAGATGGTTAGGGTGTTATACATTAGGGGTACGTTCAATGGGACAAGTCCAAATATGGTATGGTTATTACATTGAGAGGTTCCAGCGGATGATACGTAGAATTAGGGTTATAATTAACGATTCAAAAACGGACGGAGTTCGAGGATGTTATGTTTATACGATTTAAGTTCAGTCGGATGAGTCGAGATGTTAGGGTTAATACATTAGAGGGTTCAACGAGGTCGACGATGATGTTGGGTTGATACATAAGAGGATCAAAAAAAACGCGATGATTCTAGATGTTTTAAATAAGGGATAATACACAACGACGTGTCAAATACTTTCCTCCTGCCTTCCTGCCAAAACTCCGCCGCCAAAGTACTCATCCGCTCCGCCAAAATACCCCCCAGCCAAACTCACGCCAAAAACTCCTCGCCAAATACTACCCTGCCAAATACTTCCCCGCAAAATAATATACTATCCGAACAAATACCCCCCCCCCGCCAAATAATCTTTAATACCATAATAGCAGAAACTATCACAGAACCACCACCCTATCACAGAACACCACTCTTAAAATTTTTAACAAGCATCACCAAACCACCAAAAATGATGGTTTTTACATGGTGTCACATGAAGCTTTTGCCGTGTTAGTGTGTTGAAAAAGGAGATGTAAGTTTCCCGCAAACGTTAAAAAACCTGCAGAGATGTAACGGTAAACTATACATTGCATGTTGCTCAAAATCAAAGTTAGAACTCAATCACATGTAGTTTTTATTTGTGCAATATATAAAAAATCTCATCAATATTCTGGTTATAGTTGTTAAAGATTAGATTTTCTGTTCTATTTATCTTTCTGTTATCTTATATTACCATATAAATGATCCTTTTGTACTATTTAACCGCAATCCTCCGAATGATCTCCTCAAATTAGACCATCCCTAAACAAAAAAATATAAAAACAAGCCTCCCGAAAACAACATTTTGGATATGGATTATTTTTTTTATTTTATGGAAAGGATCCCCCACCCACCCGAACTTATCGTGAATTGTTGATGTGCATCCCACCTTCTTTCTCCCCTCTTCGTCTCTCATTCTCTGCTCTCCATGGAAGCTCCAAGTTTACACTCTGCATGCAAAAAAATGAGAAAAAGGACATTTCACCACACCTCCAAGTAATTGCTCTAAAACAAGTACTTCACTTTACAATAAAAAGCGATCAAAATCAGACAGCTATCAAAATCAACGCCTCAAGCAATACTTTCCTGTGACCTTCCAAAGGTCAAAAACCTACACAACAACACCATACAAACTATTTCTCTAATCTATATTCTCCTACTATAGGATTTTTCAAAAAAATAAGATGAGTGCTTAGCTCACACAGACTACTGCAAAGTCACCTAGGCGTGGACAGAGATAATAAGATATGACACCTCCAAGGCAACACGAACAAAGAGGACAATGGCGAAATGTCAAATCCTAATAAAATCCCACTAAAAGATGCCTCAGGAATCCTGAATCTTCCGGGGGAGAGTAGTGGTAAGGGGGGGGGTAAACCCCCTCACCACTTCACCCGGTACCAAATGGAGTCATCTGAAACAAGAATGTGAAGCATATGCGAAAGTTCAGTCATTACCGGCGCCCACTACCCAACCCACAACAAAAAATTGAATGGTATCACACTCACCTTTCTTGGTCGAGAGAAATTTAGGCTGTCACAAAGATTGCCATCAACCAAAAGCAATATTCCCACACACCATTTGTGCACTCCACCCGCCTTATTTTCACACGCCTGCACACCATGTCACAATCAGCACTTTTTTTCACGAGAATTGCGCTCAATTTGAGATGTGCCCCCTAACATAGTTGTTAAAAGAATTGATTTCTTTACTATTTAACAGCCTCCGAAACATTTTGGATGTGGATTTTTTTTATGGAAAGAGACCCGACTTCGTGAATTGATGAGTTCTCCTGGAGCTCCAAGTTACTCTGCAGGACATTCAACACCTCCAAGTTATTCTTCAGGACCTTCAACGCCTCCAAGCTATTCTTCTGGACCTTCAACACCTACAAACTATTCTCTAGGATCTTCAAGAAATAGAGAGTGCTCAAACTGCAAGCACTTGCGTGGAAAGATAAGTGTACTCAAGGCAACAATGGAAATGCATATGCATCCGGAACAACATACAGTTAATTCGGCTGCACTATTTCACGAAGTTCTCAATGAAATGGAAAAACTTGATTTGGAGTAGTTTGTCATGTGCAATGTAATTCGTATGATTTCGAGTAGTTTGTCATTTGCAATGTAATTCGTATGTTTTATTTATTGTATGTGAAGACTTTGTTTAAACTTTTATGATATGAATGTGTTGATGTATAACGATATGAATGTGTTTATGTATAACGATATCACCTTAAAAACATATATATATTTTTTTGTTAAAATATACGGAATATCGGACCGAAACAAATCTAAAAAACGTAGTTTAATTAAAAGTCAACAAAGTCAAACGTTTTCCCCGGCGAAATTATTTTATAAAAAATAATTTTAAATAATATATTTTTTAAATATTAATTATTAAAAACTCTAGTTTTTTAATAAATATAGTTTTGATATATTAATAAAACTTTTAGTAAAAAATATAGTTGTGAGTTGTTTGTGATATATTAATAAAACTCTAAAAAAATTTAATAACACTTTCCCCGGCGACATGTCGCCGGGGAAACCTCTTTTTAATGTTTGTCCAAGTCACAGCAAACGTAATTAACACTAATTATCTTTTTTAAAATAAACAAATGAATCCCCAGCGACATGTCGCCGGGGAAAAGTAAGCGGGAAAATTTCCCGCCACGTTTTACGTAGAAATATTTGGTCAAATTTTAACGACCTTATCCCCGGCGACATGTCGCCGGGGAAAAGTTCAGAATACTTTGACTAAATTTTCTACGAGAATTGGTGCCACGTAGGATCTATTTTGTCGTTTAGTGCATATTCCCCAGCGACATATGTCGCCGGGGAAAAGTCCGTCACCTGTTCTCATATTTCTTGTAGTGATAGCAGTTTAAAAAACTTTAAGATTGTTGAATAAATTCTTATCATATGTTGCACCAACTTGTGCAACAAGATCACAACATGAGAATATAGAAACAATGTAGCAATATAATGGTACCACAGTAACTAACACGAAATAAACTCGGATAGTGGCAATGTAAACGGAGATAACTACAACTTAAAAACCGTAACAGTAACAAAGGGAAGTACCCAATGGTAACCACATAAGCTTTCAGCGAAGAACAGATAAACCTGCACTCATGAAGAAAAATCATTAAAGGGACACTGCACGGGAATATAGTTCTCTGTCCTTAAAGGTTTTTACGTGCTCCATTCGCTGCGAGCCTCCATACGTAAACACCCCAGGATTCGATGCAGACCCGTGTTGTATGTCGTCAGCGAAACAATCACAACACAATGCATTTGGCGGAGCAGAACATACACGAACTTTGCATTTCGTGTCAATATGGTACGTAAACTGAATTTTCCACCTGTTTAACAGGCTAAACGCTTACGTGGCATCCTAACACTATTCATCATCTTCTCAAATGTACCCATATGGTACGTGTACTAAATTTAGAATTTTTTTGCAAAACTTTTAAAAAATATTTCGTACTTTTTAAAACGTAAAATTGTATAAAATCGTTAAAAAAAATTTGAATTTTTTTATTTTTTTCAAAGGAAAACGTTTAGTTTTTTTTTATATTTTAGATTTTTCTTAACTTTAAAAAATTGTTTTAACTTTTAAAATTTTTAAAAAAAATGTTTTTATTTTTTCGAAGAAAACGGTAAAAATGTTTTAATTTTTTAAAATTTTCTTAACTTTAAAAATAATTCCGTAAGAAAAAAAATTCGATTATTTAAAAAAAAAAAAATTTAATTAAGATTTTAAAAAGTACAATTTTGTTTAAAAAAAGTTGTAAAAAAAATTAATTTTTTTACGAATAATAATGTAAAAAAAATATTTTTAAAATTTAAAAAGTACAAAAAAATGTAAATTTGTTTACAAAATTAAGTTCTAAAAAAGTGCGAATTTTTTTTAATTTTGTAAAAAAATTTCTTTTTTCGAAATAATGAAAAAAAAATATTTAAAAAGTTAAAAAAAAAATTCCTAAAAAAGTAACCGGTTTTACAAGTAGCCGGTAATAAATGTACCATATTGACACGAAATGTAAAGTTCATGTACCATATGGATAATAAATTTAGTACACGTACCATATGGGTATATTTGGAAAAGTACGTGGTTATTTAAAGCCAAAAACCCTATTAATTAATTATAATCGACGTGTTTTAGTTGTTAACGTCTAAGCCATAAGCAAACGTGTAGTTTAAGACTTTAAGTAATTGTTGAAGCTTGCTCCATAAACAGATACAGATATAAATAGTAACTGGGTCAAAACAAGATCTCCGTGCTTGCATTTCTTATAGAACATATGTTAAGTAATTGTTGAAGCTTGATATCCATAAACGGGTATTTTAATTTCATCTTTTAAGAAACACTATTTATTATACTTCAAAAAAATAAATAGAAACTATAATACAGTATATAATTATGATAAGCTAGCTTCTACATTTGGCAAAGGGTATAAATGATGAGCTAGTTTCTATATTTTGCCAAATTAAAGATATAAATGATAAGCTATACTTTTGCAAAAAATAGAAGTTACAGTACAATATCACTACTTTCAGGAAGTTGAAATCTGAAAACGCATGCAAATGAATGCACATGGTGAGAAACAGCAAAAGAAATAGAAAGCCAAATCTCATTGTCAATTGAAAACTAAACCCAACATAAGAACACTATAGACCAAATGGAGACGGAGGCATATATTGCTTGCAAGCGAAATATTGTATCTAGCCATGGGCTTAACTAGATCGTCATAAGAAAAATATCGCTCAAATTGCTGTTGAGACGGAAATAAAAATGCTAATATTTTTCTTTCTAAACTTCTTATCATGAAAACTGAAAAGCTCCCTCAGGTTTACCGATATTGGTATATTGTATAGGTAGCTAGCTAGACTAGGCCCAATTGTATAGCTAATACACCTTACAGTGTTTCTTAAGTGTATTGTAACTATAGATACGTGATCCCCATGATCAGTATGTATTGAAATGAGCAGAGTGAATGAGAGGAAAACTCATTAAACGGAAATGAAGGATACATAGTCAATTTATAGAATACAAAGTCAAACTAAAAGTCAACTACACTAAAACAACTACAACTACATTGCTAAAACTATTACAACCACAACTATTCAATATAAATACAATTACAGTAATCACAGTATACTTTAGCTTCGTGATGAAGCTTGAACTTGAATGGCTTTCATGATCTTGGTCTGTTGTGATATATTGTGAACTTGATGCATGTGTTGTTGAGCTAGCACTAGTATGGTCTTCTTTAGTATCAATGCATTGTACCAAACGGAATATCATTGTTCAACACTGTGTACCAATTTTGCTCAGTCACTCTTTTGATTCATATGCCAACATAGTAAAAGAGTACAATATACATGATTTGGCCGGAGACTCGGAGTCGTATCATATATCGTTTGCATAAATGCTGTTAGAATATAGAAGATTTCTACTAATGATATAAGCGAAATTGAGGACGTGATAATTATTATCCTTAAAGAATATTAGCCCCCACTATCAACGCTGGTGGGATTCGAGACTAATTTCTTCTCAGGATTCGACCTCAAATAATAGAACTTTATGCAGCGTACACAAAGTTCACATAAACATCAAGCTTATGTATTTTGTATATATTGAATTGAGTGTTTTTGGACGATGAAAAATGACAGAAAGATGGCCATATTTATAGGGAAACTCGTGACCATTCAAATAGTCACAATGGTTCACAAAAACTGCTATTAGCGACGATTTAGCGACAGAAAACCGTCACTAATCTATAACATTTCAAACAGTCGCGATGGTTCAACCAAATACACCCTTTTAACACATTTAACCGCTAGCTTTCTGAATTGGTGTGTCTTTTCGATAATAATGCTTAATTAGCAACAGTTTTGTGACAGAATAACTGTCACTAATATTGTCGCTAATATCAATTTTTAATTAAACATTCACTTCATTCACCCATTTAGTGGACATATACAATATACATTTGTTAATGAAAACCCACAAGTTCCAGCTATTCCCCACTTAGGTTTATTTAACAATATCCAACATATTATGCATAAATTAAGATAGCTTTCGCCTTGAACCTTAACATAGTGTATATCCTTCAAATAGCTAACAGAATCAATGGCGGATTTATAGCATTTGAGCCATGATTCTTAGTGTTAAACTCGAAAAGATAACATACATAACATGTTAATTGATGTTCATAACATGGTAGCACTATTATGGCCATGTGCTATCCTAGTTTCATGGATATCTCCAAAAGTAACCCACCTTTGTAGGAGCGGCACCACTCCTTATATCCACATAGATGAAGTCATTTAATTTCCAAAGGTACACTTCATTAAGAGTATAAATACTCACCCTAAAAGAATTACTCACTATTTAGCATTTAAACTAAACTGGTGTCCAGTTGGTAATCAACAACTTGTTTTTACCACATTGAACCTTTAAGTAGATTTTAGTCTAAGTAAAGGCTGGTTTCTCATTGTTGCAAACTTTACTAAGGGTTTCAAACCATCTCCTCTGTGTTTCAAAGACTATGTCTTTTGGAAGACTTTTTGTAAACGGATCTGCAAGATTCTTACAAGAGCGTGTATATTCAATAGTTATTATCCCATTGGATATTAACTCCTTGATATAGGCATGTCTAAGGCTAATGTGTCTAGACTTTCCATTATACACCTTATTTTATGCATTTGATAGAGTTGACTGGCTATCACAATGTAAGGAAATGGCTGGCATTGGTTGTGGCCACAACTCTATATCTAACAACATATTTCTTAGCCATTCTGCTTCCTTACCTGCGGCTGCAAGTGCTAAAAACTCAGCCTCCATGGTGGAATGTGTAATACATGTTTGTTTCTTCGAACCCCAAAAAATAGCCCCACCACCAAGTGTAAAAATCCAACCAATTGTGGATTTACTATCACTACTGCCAGTTATCTAACTAGCATCTGAGTATCTTTCAAGTACGGCAGGAAAACGATCATAATACAAAGCTAATTGTCTAGTTCTTTTAAGATAACAAAAAACTCTTCCAATTGCTTTCCAATGATCCTGACTTTGATTACTCGTATATCTTGATAGTTTGCAAACATCATATGCAATATAAGGTCTAATACAATGTGTAGCATACATTAAACTACCGTATTGCTCGTGGCATATTCTATTTAAGCAACAAACTCTTCCATTATTCTCAAGCAGTTTATAAGATGACTCATATGGGGTGTTTGCTTCCTCTATATTCAAGTGTTGAAACTTGTCTATAATCTTATCAATGTAATGATATTGATTTAATGCATAACCCTCACTATGCCTTTTAATCTTTATCCACATAATATAGTATCAACCTCATTCATGTATTTTATCTAAAAGCATGAAGACATAAATTCTTAGTATCATTGATACCTTCCATATTGGTTCCAACAATTAGTATATCATCTACATGAAGGCATAGGATGACACCATAATCTTTTGTAAATTTAGAATAAATACATCTATCAGATGAGTTATGGGTAAAACCATTTGAAAGTATAAACTTATCAAATTTGTCAGTGCACGTTTAGTGCTTGTTTTAACCCATATAAAGATTTCTTTAATTTGCAAACTTTATTCTCATGACCAAGAAACACAAACCCTTCAGGTTGTTTCATATAGCCTTCTTCATCTAAGTCACCATTTAAAAAACGCAGTTTTAACATCCATTTGATGTATAGGCAAATTATAGATTGAATCCAATGCAAAGAGCACCCTAATTGAAGTGATTCTAGCTACCGATGCATATGTATCAAAGTAATCAACTCCTTGTCTTTGACTAAAGCCTTGAATTACCAACCTAGATTTAAAAGTTTGAATAGATCCATACGTATGATATTTAATTCTAAATACCCATCTACACCCAATTGCTTTGGAACCTAAAAACAAAAATTTGAAAGTTCCAAAGTATTGTTAGATACTATGGAATCTATTTCATCATCAATTGCCTCCTTCCAAAATCTGAAATTTCTTTAAGTTATAGCCTCTTTATATGTTTTAGGTGCATCCTCTACATTAAGTAGAACTGGTATTTTATTAACAACATTATTCTCATTATCACCTTCAACAAGGAAGATAATAGCTTAAGAATCAATAAAATCAGGATCCAAGCTTCTTTCCTTTCTAGCCCTTTCACTTCTTCTAGGTGCACTAGAAGATTCTGCCATATTCCTCTTATTGTTAGAGTTCAAATCTGGACCAAAAATATCTTGTGGAATTTGTGTCATAATTTCATTTGTGCTTGTTGAATCATGAAGAAATTTATTCTCAAAGAAATCTACATCTCTTGATTCCATAATAACATTAGAATCTAAATCTAAACAACGATAAGATTTAGAATCTTTTGCATATCCCACAAATACACTTTTTAAGCCTCTAGGTCCTAATTTAAATGTATTAGGTAAGTTAACCTTGTACTAGGCTAAACAACCTCATACTCTAAAATAGATAATATTAGGCTTTCTACCCTTCCAGATTTCATAAGGAGATACTTTTAGTTTCTTTGCAATTATTCTATTACTTACATGACATGCTATAAGCAAGGATTCACCTCACAAATTTTGGCAAGTTTGCACTGACTAACATAACATTAATCATATCTTACAGAACTTTATTCTTCCTCTCAGCAACACCGTTGTGTTATGGTGCTATTCTTTGATGAATCAAACCTTGTGATTCACAATAGGAAGAAAATTTGATGGAAAAGTATTCACCACCTCTATCACTTCTTAGAATTTGTATCTTTTTGCCTCTTTGGTTTTCTATTTTAGCCTTATAAATTTTAAATGTTTCAAAGGCCTGATCTTTTGATTTCAACAAATAAACATAGGTATATCTAGAGCAATCATCAATGAAAAATACCTATTTCCTCCTCTAGTTAATTGTCCATTCAATTCACATATATCAGAAAGCATTAACTCTAAAAATTTTAGATTGTCTATCCACTTTAGGAAAAGGTTTTCTTTTCATTTTCACTTGAACAGATATTTTACATTTATCTTTATATTCACCATTATAGGATATAATGCCTTGTTTTAACATATCTTTCATAGTCTTATAATTTATGTGTCCTAAACAATTATACCATAAATTAAAAGTGGAGCATTCGATATCAAAACTGGAAATAAAATTGCAATCAGGAAAGTAAGCAAAACTAGTAATTTTATTGATATTGAGTTTGAACATGCCATACACGCATACGCTTTCCTATAAATACTGTGGCTATTGGACATAATCCACTTGTCTGATTCTATCACATCCTTAAACCCACTTTTACAAAGTTTAAAACCAGAAACAAGATTCTTCCTAATGTTAGGAACATGAACATTCATAAGGGTTAACTTCTTTCCAGATGTGAATTGGATCTCCATGTTTCCTGAGCCAATAACCTTTGAAGTATGATTATCACCCATCATAACTTCATGTCCATCTTCAGTTTCCTTATAAGTTTTGAACAAGTCTCTATTGTTGAAAACATGTGTAGTTGCACCAGAATCATACCACCAATCATCAATTATTTTTGTCACACTAGCCATGTGCAGTTCCTGAATCATTCCAATGTTCGTTTCAGAAACCATAGCAGTGATTTCTATCGTATCAACTTGTTACACTACATTAGCACATTCATCCTTCTTGTTTGAATTTTGATTTTTCTTCTTGGGATTCTTGCAGCAGCACTTGATATGCCTTTTTTCACCACACTTGTAACACACAACCTTAAATAATGGTTTCTTGTCTTTCTTGTTTTCCTTGGATGAATTCCAAGTACCCTTCCTCTTCTTGTCATTTCCTTTGTTGTTCTTCTTGAAACAACATAATTAACCTTAGAACTTGATGCACCACTCAGATTCGTTTTATGAATACGAGTTTCCTCTTCAATTCGTAAATGTTTTTGAATTGATCCAGAGTAAAAATCTCCGAAGTGTGATCATTTTCATTCCTGTAATGGTGCCAAGAGGATGGTAATCTGGGAATGATGGCCATAACCAATAATTTTCAGGGATTTCAATGTCTAGATTTTTGAACGTAGAAAACTAGAATATATAAATTCATGTATCTTGATCTAAAAATATTACACGTATCTGTTCCATCAAAAATTCAAAGAATTTAAAAGTGATAAACTTATATGCCCCTTCCTTTTCAACGGTGTATTTCTCTTCAAGAGAATTCTAGATTTCCCTTGCGGAAGTCATCGGTGTGTACAAATCATACAGTCAATCAGTAAGGGTACTCAGAATGTATCCCCTACATAAAGTTTCATCTTGATCACGTTTCCTTTGTTCCTATTCAGTCAGAACGCCCATCTGTGGCCCTTCCTGAACATAGTACACTTTGAATGCAGTCAATAGAAATTTCATCTTTTCCTTCCAGCGAGTAAAATTCACCCCGTCCATCCTATCCAGTTTGATTATATCATTTCCAAACATCCTTAAACCAGCACTTTGATCCATGATAATATTTTTTAAGTTTGTTACAATATGGCATATTTCTACTAATAATATAAGCGGAATTGAGGATGTGATAATCACTATCCTTAAAGAATAGTAGCCCTCATTATCAACGCTGGTGGGATTCGAGATTAATTTCTTTCTAAGATTCAACCTCAAATAATAGAACTTTATGCACCATACACAAAGTTCACATTAACATCAAGCGTATGTATTTTGTATATATTGAATTGAGTGTTTTTTTATGATGAAAAACACAGAAAGATGGCCATATTTATAGGGAAACTCGTAACCATTCAAATAGTCACAATGGTTCATAAAAAACTGCTATTAGCGACGGTTTAGCGACAGAAAAACCGTCACTAATCTATAACATTTCAAACAGTCGTGATGGTTCAGCCAAATACGCCCTTGAGGTTGCGTCGTAGTTTAGGTAATTTTAAGTTATCAAGTTTTACATTTATATTTTGCCAACTTTACCTAAAACAACACTTTAACGGGCAGTGTACCCGATCAGATGTAGCTTTGTTGGTAAGTAGGGTGTCGATCACTAAGAGAAAGAACGTTAATCTATAGTTCTATCAATATTTTGGTTAACTAGACTAAGTTAATTTAAACTATGTTAATTCCATTATATGTTAAACCTATGCTAAACCTATGTTAATCCTAATTCTAACAAAAAAGTGGGGATTTCAGTCTGAGAGACTGGCATAGGTTTGTGGTAACTTAGATCAATTTAAAACACAATAACACACGCAAGCAGATAGACAAAAGATAAAAGAGCGGTCTAGCCAAATATAAGAAAACTGTATTAACCATGATTAATCCAATTAAAACATTGGTTTGTTTATTTAGTGCAATGAGTGCTTATCTCGAGGCCGCATATCATTCTAAAATTTCGGCGGTACTTCTTCCTAAAAGCTAGACACGTAGAATTTTGTCACAATTAAACGTATCTGCATAAAGCATCCTATTTGATGATTATAATCTATCTTAGGAGATTAATAATGGTGATCTTATTAAACCAAGCCTCATGGGGGACTTTACAATTTACTAATTTAATGGCAATTTATATTCTAGAAGTCCACTGTCCAAGTCTTTACCAAAAGAATTAGTACATTATTTGTTGATCCTAGGTCATCTGCTAGTCCAACTTGTTCACATAAACCAGTGGTAAAAATAGGGCATTAATTGTGTCTCTTGTTCTAGATATATAAATCTCCTCTATACTGGAGAGCCATCTTGGCATCTAGTAACTTGGTCGGTATCACTAGTTCAGTTGAATGATAGGTCGCAGTACTAATAGCACGTAAACTAAGTATGAATTGATAAACATAAAAAAACAATCAACGATATATTAAGCAATCGATATAAACAAACTAAACATTTAAATCTTCATAATAATGGCTAATACCCAAGGGTATTAGCCCTTAATCATCGTAATCAATACAAGAATAATAATTCAACCAAGGTAAACTAACCGAGTTAAACGAATGATACCAAAAATCAAACGATTACTACAGTATAGGAGATTACAAGGTGTTTCCTATGCAGTTATTAGCTTTGCTTGACCTCTTCTACTCTTCTTGTCTTCTAAAAATCGACTCTTGTGGTTAGGGTATCAAAAATATGATCAAGCACACCTAAAAATTGTTTTTAGGTCTTCTATGTATAGTGTTTGGAATTTGGTCGATACGACTTACTAGTTGAGGTCAATATGGCATATCGGGGGTTTCTTGGAGTAGGGACCACGTTCAATATCTTCTAGAATATTTTATTACTATATCTTGAATACGACGTATAGGAGTCTTCTAGATACAGCGTATTGGACTTTATTCTTCGTAGTTTCTTGTGAAGTGTAGGCACAAATACGTCGTATCTTCCTTGATGGATACGGCGTATTAGATGTCAGAATAATATTCTTTAGATTTCTTCGTTTAAGCTTCAGAATGTGCGCCTTTTTGCTAATCTTCACAAAGTACTCCATAATTACTGCAATTCCTTAAATATAAATGATTAAGTAACAATTCTTGCAATAATTATACAAAATGGGTAATTTACATGGGATAAATGATGCTATAACAGTGACATTATTTGATGTCATCAAATATCCCCCCACTTGAATCCTACTTCTCCTCAAGTAGCCTTTAGAAATTTATTAAAATGTATCCCTAAGGATTTTTTCGTTAAGCATTTATTCGATTAATTACTAGTACACAACCAAACACCTCACGAAATAGGAAGATGAAAACACTCAAATCACTAAACTAATCTATGTGGTAACATGAAACTAATTCGCTCAATTGCTCAGTCGTGACAAGTATTCTATCATAGGCTTGGCAAGGATACACATCTCCACCACTAAAGCTAAGGAGTAACAAGTTTATAAAGGTAAATTGGGTTTTAAAAAAAGGCTTAAAGGGATTAATCACTTTTTCTAATCTCTGCCGATACCAATATTCTAGAAAAGATGACAAAGACCATACATACACACCCATAACGATGGGATAGACACATATGACTGCATTAAAACCTTAACTCGAATAAGCTAAAGAATAAGACTAGTAGTCTTTACCAAAAGTCATAAACCAGCAAGGGCGACAAACCACATATACATATGACATCAAATAACGTTTATTTTATAGCATCATTTATCCCATGTAATTAACCCATTTAGTATGATTATTGCAAAGAATTGTTACTTAATCATTTGTATTTAAGAATTGCAGTAATTTTAGAGTACTTGGTGAAACTTGACTAAAAGGCACGCATTCTGGACCTAAAATGAAGATATTTTGAAGATTACTATTCTGACAACCAATACGTCGTATCCATCAAGGAAGATACAGCGTATCTATGCCTGCACTCACCAAAGACCACAAAGGAAACATGATCAATACGTTGTATCCAAAGAAGACCAATACGCCATATTAGAGATATAGTATGTGAATATTCTAGAAGATATCAAACGTGGTCCCTACTCTAAGAAACCCCCAATACGCCGTATCTAAGACATTGGATATGCCGTATCGAACTGACTTTAAACCCTATAAATAGAAAACTTAAAAACGAGTTTTAAGTGTGCTAAATCATATTCTCGATACCTAAACCACAAAAGTCGATTTTTAGAGAAGAAAAAGTGCAAAAGAGATCTTGCAACGCATTCCAATCCATAGGAGACAACATGTAATTTCTTATACTTTTGTAATCATTCAGTTTTTGGTATCATTCGTTAACTCGGTTAGTTTACCTTGGCTAAGCCATTACTTTTGTATTAATAATGACGTTTGAAGGAAAATACCTTCGGGTATTAGTCATTATTATAAAGATCTGAATGTTTGGTTTTGTTTATATCTTGATTGCTTAATTTATCATTGTATGCTTGTTAATGTTTATCAATTTATACTTGTTTATGTGCTTTAATATGCGACCTATCATTCAACTGGATCTAGTAATACGGACCAAGTAATCTCGATGATGGGATAGCTCTCCATATAGTAATTTATATATCTAGACCAATAAGATCATGATTAACAACATGTCTTTGGCTTTAGAGTGACCTTTAGGATCAACGAATACTTTCTAATTAATTGGTAAAGATTGGGTTAGTGGACTACTAGTGTATAAATCGCCGTTAAGCAGTAAGTGGGTAAAGTTTCTATGAGCTAGGGTTTAACAAGATCACCATTGCTTTAATCCCTAAGATAGATTATAATCAGCAAATAAGGATGCTTTATGCGGATGCTTTTATTGTGACATAATTAATGTGTCTAGGTCTTAGGAGGTTTACTATGAGTTTATTAAGTTTAAACTTAATTTATTTTCACTAGTTCGGTTGACAAAAATAAGCTAGTTCGGTCCTACTCGTTCGGTCCTACTAGTTCGATTGTCAAAGTACACCTAGTTCGGTCCTACTCGTTCGGTCCTACTTGTTCGGTTGTCACTAGGAAAGAACTCGTTCGGTTGTTACTAGGAAAGAACTCGTTCGGTTGTCACTAGGAAGGAACTCGTTCGGTTCAAACTAGAATATGCTAGTTCGGTTGACTTGTTCGGCTTACTCGTTCGGTCTCCTTGTTCGGTCCAACTCGTTCGGTCCCAACTGCTTCGAAACTCAAATCTTCAAAACTAAAAAAAACACGATTTTCAATGGTTTTTAGCAAAAATTCTGGTACAACTAGTATTACTAACCCTATAGGAACAATAAAAATGAAAACTTTAAGGTTTTTAAGCCAAAAAAATTAAATCACAATTTTGCTCTTTGTAAAGGATTTTGAACACAAATCAAACACAAAAACTAAACACACCACTCCATGGCTCTTGATACCAATTGTAGAATACTAGTAATCTTATGATCAAAACCAAGAACAAGAATGAGATGTGGGTTGTGAAGTTAGAGATAGAAAGGATGGAAAAATGGATGAAATGTATTATGAAATATGGAAAAATGGAACAACCAACCCTCTCTAAGGCTAGGAGAGGGGATTATATAGCACCTATAGTGGCCGGCCCATGGGCTCTAATGGGCTTCCCATGGGTCTTGGGCCGGACTAGATTACAAATCTAATTAAGACATAAACTACGAGCTAAGACTATTACAACTTGGAAGTGACCGACACTTTTCGTGTTTCTAATAGCATTCATGTACGTTGTCTAACAACTACCATATATAATCCTATATAGTTATCATCGTACCATCGTTTGGGCTATCATAATTATAGAGGTCATGACATGACGTACGACGAGCTAGGAAACTTTAAATTGTAAATCCAACAGCTCGTCAATACGTCATCCGAAGAGGCCTCATTATAAAATTTCCTAGTAATATAGCACTTTGATAACTAATAACACATATATTTCTATATAGTTATATCACCATCTAATCGTTTAAGTGAAATCATATTTATAAAGTAAAAAACGTTTATAATTACGCCTTTAGCAAAAATGACATAACTTTGTCGTTTTAAGTCCGTTTCTCGCATTTCTTACGCCCACGCTTTCGTATTAAGATGAGTGATCATAAAATCACATTTTTAGGTTTTCAAGATTCTGTTGTGAATAGTGTTTTTACTGTTCATTACAGATTACAACTTATTAATGTAAAACCCATAAATGTCGTATCTTATTCGTTATAGCTCCGTTTTTAGCGATTCATTCAAACCCGTTCTCGTAATTGTAAGTTTTATCATATTATTAATGTTTACAAAGTATTAGTTTCTGCCATGAATAGTAACGTTTTATAAAATTGGTTTTATAAAGTATTTAGCATCGTAAACTCGTAACTAGCGTATCTTCTTCGTTATAAATCTGATTTTCGAGTTTTCTATATCATTTTGGAAATCCTATGAATGACTATATTTATAAAACCTAATATGGCTGTTAACAAATTCGAAACCAAAATAAAAGGTTGAAGTTTTGATAAGACAGTATAAACCTTGATTTTTGGACCAATAGCCTATCAACACCAGTTACAACTACTTTACAACACTTATATCTTATGTCATACATATATTAGGTCCATTAGTTCATATTTTTCCCATGTGTTCAAGATAACAAGTCCTCTAATCTTACTTTAATCAAAAGTTATTAATGAAACCCTAATTTTAACATGTTTACTCATGAACTTTTTATACTTCAACAAAGTGTGTACAAGAGTTATACTTTCATTATATCATCATATTAGCATCCAAGAAACATGTAAAAAAGTTCACAAACTTTGATCTATGAAAAAATTCATTATACAATATTCGAAAAGTACCCTAAATGTGATATTAACTAAATAGAACATATGAACACATAAAATTAAAACATAAAGGATGAATTGATTAGGGTTTTAATAACCTTGGAGTGGATATAGAGAAAAGAATAACAATCATAAACACCCTTGTATTACAACCTTTGCTAAAATATAAGTAAAACCCTAATTTTCCAAGTTAAACCCTGAGCTTCCTTTTCTTGCTCATTCCTTGCAAATGTTAACCAGCCTTGAAACCACCTTAGTAGGTCGTAGTTATGATGTGTGTAATGCTTGTATATATGGTAAAAATTTTGAGTATGGATTTGCTTAAATAATACTTTTGAGCCTGTCTATGTATAGTAGAGAAAGAGAGGGTTTTGTTCTGTTTACCACTTTGTAAAATTAGAGATATGTTTACTTGCTAGCTAAGGCCTTTATAAACATAGGACTAATCAAGGAACCAAAGGAGGATGTCTAAGGCAAGTGGTCAAGTGGATGTTAAAGGTGTAAGACTGTTCCCTAAAGATAAGGCCTATCTTGATATTTTAGTGGGGGTGCAAGTAGTCAGAAATAGATATTTATAGGTCCCTATCCCTGGCATATCCGGCACCTTGACATAAATGGGATGATATTTTGATTATTTTGTATATTAGGTATAATCGTGGGTATTTTCTTAAGCGTAGATAGGTTTTGGTGCTTCCGGGAATGCCAAAACGCATTTTATCGCAAAACGTAAGCAGTTTACGTAACCAATAAAAATAAGATGAACAAAGTTGATAATTATCCTCATAATAATTATTTAACACTTGCTTGATGTAAACGTTATAATATTTAATTCCGTTATATTAATGACATTTTAGTTTACGCGAATTAGGCATAACGATTACGATTAAATAGCAAACGCGCAAAACCCTAAAAATAAATTGTGAATTACATAATGTCGTACAATGACCTAAAACATGAGGTGTTATAGTCTTTCCCTTATTAAAATGACCTTTAGCTCCTCAAGGCTTATACATGGCACAGAGTGACGGTGCGACCTGGTGAAAAGGTGTGAATTTCTTCTGAATTGATCTTCCGTTCCTATTATAACCAGGACCTCGCCTAGATTTCCATCGACCCTGAACAATTGGGATGATGGCGTTCGCCTCAATTGTTTGACTTCGCGATCCATGATTTCTACAGGCTCTCAAACAAAAGGAGCTATGTCATCCACTTGGAGTCCTTCCAACAGACGAATACTGGATCGTTCAGAATAACATTTCTTCAAGTTGGATACATGAAACGTATTGTGAACCCTGCTCAGCTCTTGCGGAAGCTCAGCTGTAAGCAATGGCTCCAAACCTTTATCAAACACTTGAAAAGGTCCGAACATATACGAGGTTTAACTTCACCCTTTGCCAAAACACGACCCCTTTTCAAGGCGAAACCTTAAGCAAACTTTACTCCAACTTGAAACTCCATCGTTTAACGCTTATCGGCGTAGCCATTTTTGTCGATCGCGCGCGGTTTGGAATCCTTTGTTTGATATGGATATCCTCTCCGTTGTTTCTTTTGCACTAATTCTGGACCAGTGAGTTGAACTGTCCAAACCTCGGCCAACACACAGGTGAACGACACCTTTTTTGACCATAAAGTGCTTCAAATGGAGCCAACCTTAAAGCTATCATGATAACGATATTGTATGAAAACTCAACTAGATGGCAAATGTTTAACCAATCATTTCCAAAGTCATTATGCAAGTACTAGCATATCTCGAGAGTTTGGGAATGGTTTCTCGCTTTGTCCGTCGGTTGCCAGATGAATGCATACTACATGAACCAAACTTGTACCAAATCTTCTGAAGTGACTTCAGGATATTTTGATGCAACCGAGGGTCACGATCATAGATAATTAAGACAAGTATTCCATGCTTCGTGACTACCTCCTTTAGGTACATTCCTCGCCAGTTATCCATGGAACTATTCCCTCATTGGCACAAAAATGGCAGACTTTGTAAGTCGGTCAACGATCACCCAAATAGTGTCATAACCTTGTGACGACTTAGGAAGCTTCGTGACAAAATCCATCGTGATGTGTCACCCGTTCATTGAGGAATCTTGCATGGACTACAAACCCGATGGTCTCTGATGTTCGGCCTTGACCTTAGCACATGTCAAACATTTGCTAACATAGTGGCGATGTTGCTTCAGATTGGGCCCCGAGTATAGTTTTCTTCATATCCCTGGTACATCTTGTCGAACACAGGATGAATAAGTCTTATAGATTGTGGGACTCGTGCATGATCACAGTCCTTAAGTCGCCATAACATGGTAACCAACTCCTGCCATTTAAGCACAGAGTTCCATCCGCACGTGGTTCCAACTTTTCCGTTCTAAGTTTCTCCGGATCTTTTGAATTCTCAACCAACATACCTCCAACATCCTCCTTCTTGATGTTCTTCGGCTTTCGTGCTTCAGTCTGAGCTTTAAAGATTTTGTTCTAGTAAGGATCCAAGCCAATAGTCATCACTAAGGCCTGAACCCTATGTTCTCATTCCTTCCTGCTCAAACATCACAACAACATTCGCCTTCCCTGGGTGATAACGAATTTCGCAATCGTAATCACTCAGCAACTCTAACCAGCGACGTTGCCTCATATTTAATTCCTTTTGATCAAGAATGTGTTGTAAACTCTTGTGATCAGTGAACACCGTGCACTTGGTTCCGTACAGATAGGTACCTCCAAATCTTTAGAGCGAACACTACTGCCCCAAGTTCTAAATCATGAGTCGTAGTTCTTTTCATGAATTTTTAACTGGCGTGATGCATAAGAAATCACCTTTTCTCTTTGCATCAACACAGCGCCCAAACCCTTCTTTGAAGCATCGCAGTATGTGATGAAATCTTCGCTTCCCTCAGGTAAGGCCAGGATTGGTGCACTGCACAGCTTCTGCTTCAACAGTTGAAAAGCTGCTTCTTGTTTATCGCCCCAATCAAACTTGACACCTTCTGGTTAGTGTGGTCTTTGAATTGGCGATCTTTGAAAACCCTTCGATGAATCTTCTATAAAGTCCGGCAATGCCCAAAAATTGGCGAAATCTCGTGGGTTTTAGGAACGCCCAAATCTTTGATAAGTTCAATCTAGGCAGGGTCCACGTGAATACCTCTGCAGTCAATCATGCGACCGAGGATTGTAACCCTGGAAGATCCAGAAATCACACTTGGAGAACTTGGCAAACATTCTTCCTTCTTAAAGCAATTTCAAGATCTGGCCAAAGGGTTCTTCATGTTCCTTTCTTACTTTGGAGTAGATCAAAAAGTCATCATGAAGACAATACAAACTATGTTCCAGATACAGTTTACACACCCGGTTCATAAGGTCCTATGAACACGGTCCGGTGCATTAGTCGAAAAAAAAAACCAAAAAGGCATGACTTGGAATTCATAGTGACCGATCGATCGAATGCAGTCTAGGGAATTTCCTTCTCTCGAACATCTCAACTGTGATACCCTACCTCATATCGATCTTTGAATAATATCTCGACCCTTACAGCTGTCGAATAGGTCCATCGATCCTTGGGAGTGGTACGTTCTTCACTGCATTTTCCTTCAATTCCATGTAATAGATGCCATCCCAAAGACCCATCTTTCTTCTTTAACAAATAAAACCAAGCTCCCAGAGGTGAGAACTGTCTTATGAAGCCTTTGTCCGTAAGTTCCTGTAGTTGCTCTGCTAGTTCCTTCATTTCGGACGGTGCTAATCTATATGGTGCCACGGGTGCTACAAGTGTAGCACCAGGTACCAAATCGCGATTCAACTCAACTGTCGAGTAGGTGTATACCCAGGCAAAGTCCCAGGAAAAACATTATGAAATTCTTGAACAACTGGCACATCTTCAAGTCTTCCCCTTTGACTTTCTTCGTCTTTGGTGTCGGTGATATTTTGCTAAGAATACGTTGACATCCCCTTCGTTAAATACTCTATGAGCCATAGTACATTAGATGTTGTTTAATCGGTCCGTTTCATAGCTGGCTCCTCACCTCGAACGATTAAAAATTTCATCACCAAAAGAATACGAACGATCTTGCCGCATAAATAAATAATGGCATGAACTTTGCCAACTCAATCCAAACCAATTAACACTCAAGACTACCTAGTTCTACGGGCATTAGGTCTATTTTGAAAGGATGATTTAAGAAGTTTAACGTACAACCCCGAATAATAGTGTTTAACCCAACAATTCGCCCGTCGGCTAGTTCGACATTATAATCATGATCTAATGCAGTTGGAGTGATAACAATTCGAGAGCTAAATGCAGTAGATACAAAACTCCTATCGGCACCGGTATCAAATAAAATAGATGCATATCGGTTGTTTAGGAGAAACGTACCCGTGACGACATTGTTGTCCGGGTTTGCCCCTGCATTGCCCACGGCATACACCTTTGCCTGAGCCTTGGCATTTCCAGCCTGATTACCCCGGTTGTTGTTGTTCTTCAATTTTGGGCAATCCTTCTTGAAATGCCCTTGAGCACCACATTCAAAACAAGCCCTCTGATTAGCCCCAGTGTTGACATTTGGGGGACTCCTGCAGTCACGACCTAAATGACCAAATCGGTTGCACTTGCTGCATTTGGGAGCACAAGGACCCTCATGGTGATAGTTACATTTGGAACACAGAGGTTTAGGCCCTCCGTATGGTTTCCTATCACCATTTCCTGCGGCATAAGCTCTTCCAGTGTTTTGTCTCTTGTTTGGTTGCTGATTCTGGTTGTTCCTGGCAGTGTCATCAGACTTTCTTTTGTTGTCAGCCTGACGTTCAGCCCAAGTGTTGATCTTTTTGTCCATGAGTTCAGTGGCGAACTCAATGGCATCCTGCATAGTTTTTGGCTTAGTCGCCATCACACTGCCATGGATCGTGTCGGGCAAGCCACCGACATATTTCTCAACTTGGTCTATTTCTTCCGGAAACATCCGATCGCACATTAGTGCCAGTTCTTGGAAACGTTGGCTATAAGCTACCACATCGTTACCCTTTACCTTCAAATTCCACATTTCGAACTCCAGTTTCTTAATTTCGCCCCTTGGGCAGTATTTGTCTGTCATCATCTTTTTCAGTGTCCTCCATGGCATTGCATGGGCAGCTTCAGGAGTAGTGGTCTTAACATGGGAGTTCCACCATGTAAGAGCATTTCCTTGCAGGGTACACGTAGCAAATTTGACCTGGCATGCTACTGTACAGTTGCTTATGCTGTAAACAGACTCCATCTTTTCAAACCACTGAGTGAGTCCAACAACTCCCTCAGTGCCCTTGAAGTTCAAGGGTTGGCATTTTAGGAAGTCCGGGTAGGTGCATTCACGAGCAACTTGCACAGGCCTTCTGGCACCCGTTCCTGAAGTATGGCTATCATCGCCATTCCTGGTTGCATCACGTGCTGCCAGTGCAGCAGTAACGCCTTCGTTAATCATTGCCTGAATTTGGGCATTGGTGACAGATGTAGTGGTATGAGTGTCTGTGACTGGTGTTGGTGTTGCACCTGGGTTTAACCTCGTGGTCCTTCTCTTTGGTGCCATTTTCTTTAAATCACAAGAAAACATAATACCCGTTAGATTTCATAAAATCATAACTATGACATAACATATACACATTAAATAAAAACGAGATCACATCACACAGTGAAATGTACAACTGTTATTGAAATTAACCATGGTATAACCAAATCGACATTCATTTATAATAAATTCGATTTCATAGATAACGTAATCCGTCCATTTCATATATAACTTGGAAAAACATACATGTTCGGTTCAGATACAAAATGATTACTACACTTAGGTTACAAGACAAAAGAAACAACCTAAAGCCATACTAGCCGGGATATACCCGTAACACTTAGTATGCTGTACAAGATAGATAATACCTGAACAAAAGACCTATACTGGGTAGCTAAACAAAACAAAAGATCTATACAGTCTGCTAGCTGGGAATAACCCATAATACTTAATAGGCTACATAGCATAGCTACAACATAACCAAATCTAGGAACTGCTACCAGCCTCCCCTGGTGCATCTGGCTGTGCTGGACCTTTTGCAGGTCCATGCTCCCACTAAAACTCAGCCATCTGAGTCTGTAGTCCTTTTAGCAACTTTAATGCCTTAGTCAACTGGACCTGCCTCTGGTGGTCTGCTCCCAACAACTCTTTAATCACCCCTGTCTCCTGTGATCTGCTGACTGTAACTCTGAAATCAATGCACGCTACCCCACTATCGTAGTACGTAATGACATAACATCTGAACATGCATAGTCGCTAGCATCCATGGATAGTCCCCAAGCCTCACGAGCCATCATAGCCTCTCTCTCTATCATTACTGCTAAACGACGATGAACAGGCCTATCCCTATACAACAGTTTGACTTGGGCTCTTAGTAGAGACCGGTCATCTTTAGCATCCTCTATCATACCATACATGATGGTAGTCTCCTGCTCAACAGTGGTAGAAAGATTGGTAACCCTCTGATTGACCCCCTCTAGGGTGGTCGGTGCAATCTCCTCAATGGCTCCTACCAGATCATCCCATGTATCTGTAATGCCATAGTCTAACTCCCTAGACATCGGACGTCCGGGAGCGACATCTACCCTATCTACAAATCCATAAAGGTCTCCCCTTGCTACGGAATAAGGGTCTTCCCTCGCTATGGCAGGTCCATCCTGCCTAGCAACACCAGCTGCTAAACTCTCCCCGACCTCATGATTAGGGGTGGGAGCAGCAAAACGCAGCCTCTTTCGAAGCGATAAACAACTCTCAGGAACTTCGATATGAGTAGGGCTATTGGGTGGTGGTGATGGTGTAGGTAATGGTGGAGATGGTATCTGGGGAAGTGGTGATGAGTATGGAATGAGGGGTGATGGTGGTGATGGTGGTGTGGCCGCATACTCATCAGTCTCAAACGACTCAGTCTCCTCCTCGGATGGGACATGATCAACAGCTAGTAAAGCAACAACTATATAGTCGGCAGGAGCTAGGTACTCCTCCTCCTCCTCATCCTACTCCTCATCATCATCATTATCATCGTCATCATCGTCTCGTCCGTCAGCAGGATAGTCGGCAGGGTCCTCCTCAGGATCCTCCTCATCATCCTCCTCCGGATCCCTCTCTGGATCAGACTCGGGAATATATCCTGGTGAGTCAGCAGTGGGTGAGGTAGCGGCAGGAAACGGCTGCTCCTCGGCTGGAAAGATATCATCCTCGGGTGGTATATACTCCGGGTACACCGGCTCTGATACATAAGGTAAGTAAACGGGTGAGGGTAGTGCCTGCTCTGGCTCCTCAGGGCCAGGCACGTAGTCCGGTGATGGTGGTCCATCAACTCCTGGTGACCCCATGTCTGAATAGTCCTCAACTGGAATGGATACTGATTTGTATGTAACTGTAGAATGCTCAAAATCTAACATGATAATATCTGAAATCAAAAGTAGCTTATATAAGTATGATAATATAAGACTCTTATCCTTATATACGTAATATCTTATAAACACGTATATCAATCATGAATGCATCTAGTTCAACCAACTAATGCACAATTAATGTATGTATGTCTCCTGAAAACCCCTTTGTATGAATGCAATGTTTGAAAACGGTTATAGTCCACCAAAAACATTTGACCTGATTCTCTATAACCTTGGCTCTGATACCAATCTGTAACACCCTCAAATTGGGTCGCAGCGGAATAAGAGTCCGGGGCGTGTTACTTCTCAGATCACTAGCACAAGATATATATTGAATGACAATTAAAAGTCATTTTAAAACTGATACATTAGATTTAACAAAATATTTACAAAAGCTCGAAGCTTCACTTGTTTACTTGTTATTATTACAAAGATTTCTAGCTCATAACAGATATACAAAATGTAATACGACTAAATCTTTAATGCGGCACATCCAAAACATAACCACTAATGTATCCCTTTTGCACCCCGTGCCCTAATGATCTCCTGAAAAACATTGCATTTAAAACGTCAACATAAAGTTGGTGAATTTCATAGGTTTATGTAAATGTATAAGCAGGACCGCAAGACTTTCCCCGTGATAATGCAACAGATGCAGACATCACAAAATGTAATTACGTTTTCCTAAGCTCATGACACCGAAGCTCGACATAAATGAATACAATATATAAATATTGCCTACATTGCCCGTGACGATGTTCAACCCGTAACATCCAAAATCCGACATGATATACGTTCGTTTCCAGTGATAGCTAGTCACCCGAACGGGGAGATCAATCCCAAATAGATCTATCTATAATCATTCGCGCTCACATTCCAGTAATTGACAGTTCATGATTCATGGGCATAGTGGGTTATCGCTACTTAGGCAAAACGTAATCATGATAAAATGTACACTTGCGTCCAATTTGTAAAACATGCATATGTTTCTCACCCCAAAAACTTGTAAATCAATAATTGTAAAACATGGGGCTATGAACTCACCTTGAGTGAGTAAATTGATAATAAAATATCCCAAATAAAAACGTGTCACGCTAACGCCCGAAAGCAACCTAGTAATATAGGTCGAATCAGTATTCATGTACGTTGTCTAACAACTACCATATATAATCCTATATAGTTATCATCGTACCATCGTTTGGGCTATCATAATTTAAGAGGTCATGACATGACGTACGAGGAGCTAGGACACTTTAAATCGTAAATCCAACAGCTCGTCAATACGCCATCCGAAGAGGCCTCATTATGAAATTCCCTAGTAATATAGCACTTTGATAACTAATAACACATATATTTCTATATAGCTATATCACCATCTAATCGTTTAAGTGAAATCGTATTTATAAAGTAAAAACGTTTATAATTACGCCTTTAGCAAAAATGACATAACTTTGTCGTTTTAAGTCCGTTTCTCGCGTTTCTTACGCCCACGCTTTCGTATTAAGACGAGTGATCATAAAATCACATTTTTAGGTTTTCAAGATTCTGTTGTGAATAGTGTTTTTACTGTTTATTACAGATTACAACTTATTAACGCAAAACCTATAAATGTCGTATCTTATTCGTTATAGCTCCGTTTTTAGCGATTCTTTCGAACACGTTCTCGTAATTAAAAGTTTTATAATATTATTGATGTTTACAATGTATAAGTTTCTTCCATGAATAGTAACTTTTTATAAAATTTGTTTTATAAAGTATTTAGCGTCGTAAACTCGTAACTAGCGTATCTTCTTTGTTATAAATCAGATTTTCGAGTTTCTTATCATTTTGGAATCCTTATGAGATGTACCCTATTTATAAAACCTAATATGGCTATTACCAAATTCGAACCAAAACAGAAAGTTTGAAGTTTTTGATTAAGACATGTTTTAAGCTTGATTTTTATACCATTAAGCTTCAACACCTTGTTACAACTACTTTACAACACTTATATCTTATGTCATACATATATTAGGTCCATTAGTTCATATTTTGCCCATGTGTTCAAGATAACAAGTCCTCTAATCTTACTTTAATCAAAAGTTGTTAATGAAACCCTAATTTTAACATGTTTACTCATGAACTTTTTATACTTAAACCAAGTGTGTACAAGAGTTATACTTTCATTATATCATCATATTAGCATCCATATAACATGTAAATAAGTTCACAAAATATTGATCATATGTCAAAATTCATTTTACATATTCAAAAGTACCCTAAATGGTGATTTAGCTAAATAGAACATATGAATTGATTAGGGTTTTAAATAACCTTGAGTGGATGAGTAGAGAAAAAAATAACAATCATACCCTTGTGATTATAACCCTTGGCTTGAAAATATAAGGTGAAAACCCTAATTTTCCCAAGTAAACCCTAGCTTCCTTTTCTTGCTTCCTTCCTTGCAAATGGTTAACCAAGCCTTGAAACCACCTTAGTAGGTCTTAGATATGATGTGTGTATGCTTGTATATGTGGTAGAAAATTTTGTATGGATTGCTTAAGATAATAATTTTGAGCCGTGGCTATGTATAGAGAGAAGGGGAGGGTTTTGTTCTTGTTTACACTTTGTAAATGAGAGATATGGTTTACTTGATTAGCTAAGGCCTTATATACATATAGGAGTAAGTCAAGGAACCAAAGGAGAATTTCTAGGGCAAGTAGTCAAGTGTATGTAAAGGTGTAAGACTTGGTTCCCTAAGATAAGCCTTATCTTGATATTTTTGGGCAAGTAGTCATGAAATAGATATTTCTTGGTCCTATCCCTTGCATATCCGGCCACCTTGACATATAAGGGATGCTATTTTGATTATTTTGTGTATTGGGTATAATCCTGGTACATCTTGTCAGAACTTGGATGAATAGAGTATTTAGATTTGTGGGACTCGTGCATGATCACAGTTCTTAAGTCGCCATAACATGGTAACTAACTCCTACCATTTTAGCACAGAGTTCCATCCGTACGTGGTTCCAACTTTTCCTTTCTAAGTTTCTCCGGATCTTTTGAATTCTCAACCAACATACCTCCAACATCCTCCTTCTTGATGTTCTCCGGCTTTCGTGCTTTAGTCTGAGCTTTCAAGATTTGTTTAGGAAGATCCAAGCCAATAGTCATCACTAAGGCCCGAACCCTTAGTGGTTCTCGTTTCTTCCTGCTCAGAGCATCAGTAACAACATTCACCTTCCCTGGGTGATATTAAATTTCGTAATCGTAATCACTCAACAACTCTAACCAGCGACGTTGCCTTATATTTAATTCCTTCTAATTAAGAATGTGTTGTAAACTCTTGTGATCAGTGAACACCGTGTACTTGGTTCCGTACAGATAGTGCCTTCAAATCTTTAGAGCGAACACTACTGCCCCAAGTTCTAAATCATGAGTCGTATAGTTCTTTTCATGAATTTTTAACTGCCGTGATGCATAAGAAATCACCATTTCTCTTTGCATCAACACAACACCCAAACCCTTCTTTAAAGCATTGCAGTATGCGATGAGATCTTCGCTTCCCTCAAGTAAGGCCAAGATTGGTGCACTACACAGCTTTTGCTTCAATAGTTGAAAAGCTACATCTTGTTTATCGCCCCAATCAAACTTGACACCTTTCTGGGTTAGTTTGGTCATTGACTTGGCAATCTTTGAAAACCCTTTGATGAATCTTCTATAATAGCCAGCAAGGCCCAAAAATTGGCAAATCTCTGTTGGTGTTTTAGGAGACGCCCAATCATTGATAGATTCAATCTTGGCAGGGTCAACGTGAATACCTTAACAGTCAATCACGTGACCGAGGAATTGTACCCTGGAGATCCAGAATTCATACTTGGAGAACTTGGCGTACAATTTTTCCTTCTTACGAAAGAATCGCTAATAAAAACGGAGCTATAACGTTAAGAAACGACTAAAACGGGTTTTACGTTAATTATAAAGTATAAAAAATGATTTTTTATAGCTGGTATGATAGTAAATCAATATTCATAAATAGAATCTCAAAAAACCTAAAAAATGTGATTTTATGATCACTTCGTCTTAAATCGAGCGTGGGCGTAAAAGAAACGTGAGAAAAAAGGGCTTTTTTAAAACGACAAAGTTATGTCATTTTCTGCTAAAGGCGTAATTCTAAACGTTTTACTTTATATATATGATTTCACGTAGACGATTCTGAATGGTGATATATCTATTATAGAATATATATGTATTAGTTATTCGAAGTGCTATAATTACTAGGGAATTTCATAAGTTGAGGCTTCTTAGGATGGCCGTATTGAGAGTTGTTGGATTTACATTTTATTTTAAAAGTGTCCTTAACTCCCGTACGTCATGTCATGACTATTAAATTTGATACCAGAATGTAGTACGATGATAACTATATAGGATTATATACAGTTATTGTAGACAACGTACTTGATTACTGATTCGGACCTATATGAACTAGGTTGCAACATCGGTCGTTAGCGTGACGCGTTTTATACTTAGGATATTTTGTTATCAGTTTACTACACTCTAGTGAGTTCATAGCCACATTTTTTTACAATTATTAATTTACAGTTTTTGGGGTGAGAAGGAAACTTATTGCTGTTTACAATTAGACGCAATAAGTGTTACTTTTTAATATGATTTCGTTTTCGCCTAAGTAGCGAATAACCCATATGTTATGATCATGAATGTCATATTACTGGGAAAGTGTCGTGCGAGAATGATTATAGATAGATCTCATTTGGGATTGACTCCCCATTTGGTTGACTAGCTATCTATGGGAAACGAACGTTATATCAATGTCGGATACTGGATGTTATGGGTTTAAACATTCATCAAGGGCAATGTAGGCAATATTATTTATTGTATTAATTATGTCAAGCTTCGATGTATGAGTAGGCAACGTAATTGCATTTTTGTGAGTCTGATCTGTTGCATTATTAATGGGAAAGTCTGTTGCGGTCCTGCATATACATCTTACATAAACTATGCAATCACAACTTTATGTTGACGTTTTTTAAATGCAATGTTTTTTAGGATGGTCAAGTAAGCAACGAGGTGCGAAGGATACATTGGTGGTTATATTTTGATGTCATGCAATTTAAAGTTTTTAGTCGCATTACATTTTGTATTTGTTATGGGCTGGAATATCTTTGTAATAATAACAAGTAAACAAAGTAAAGCTTCGGGCTTTTGTAACAATACTTTATTAAATCCAATGTATCAGTTTTAAATGACTTTTTTGTCGTTCTTATATTATCTTGTGTTATTGATTTGAGAAGTAACACGCCCCGGACCCTTATTCCGCTGCGACCCTATTTGGGGGTGTTACAGATTGGTATCAAGAGCCAAGGTTATAGAGAACCAGGTCAAATGTTTTTGCTGGACTATAACTGTTTTCAAACATTGCATTCATAGAAAGGGGTTTTCACGGGACATACATACACTAGTTGTGCATTAGTCGGTTAGGCTAGATGCATGCATGATTGATATTCATGATTGATATACATGTTATAATATAATGTTTTATTTAAAGATAGTTTGGCCCAAAATTGAGAACAACAACAACGGTGTAATCAGTTTGAAATGCTAAGGCTCAGGCAAAGGTGTATGCCGTGGGCAATGCAGGGGCAAACCCGGACAATAATGTCGTCACGGGTACGTTTCTCCTAAACAACCGATATGCATCTATTTTATTTGATACCGGTGCCGATAGGAGTTTTGTATCTACTGCATTTAGCTCTCGAATTGTTATCACTCCGACTGCATTAGATCATGATTATAATGTCGAAAATCTAGCGAACCGACGGGCGAAATTGTTGGGTTACTTTAAACATTATTATCGGGGTTTGTACGTTCCTAATCACTCATTAAATCATCCTTTCAACTTAGACCAATGCCCAGTTATTATAGGGATTGAGCCATATTGACTTGATCACTCCCGCCTGGTACCGACAGGACCATACCGGTTTACTGTACCGAAACTGTAACTAATACTGGTATACGGTCGGGACCGGACGTTAACATGATGGAGTTAAAAAATAAATCGGGACCCACTAGTTCGGTACGGGGTCCGATTATCCAGATCGGGAAAATTACCAAAAAAATGGGAAACTAAAACCAGTTGATTTCCCTCTGGTTCCGGTACCATACGAGGTACCCAGAAATTCCGTTCGGTACGGTACCGGTACCACTAATTTATGCTCGGGAAAAAACATTACCAATAATCGGAACGGCACCGGTACGGGACCGGTTAAGTGCTCATCCTATGCCCGTATTAGAACTAGGTAAGTTTTTACATGATAATTGGTATGGATTGGTTGGCAAAGTTACCATTGCCGTTATTATCTGTGGCGGAATAAGATCAGTTCGCTATTCCTTTTGGAGACCAATTTTTAACTGTTCGTGGTGACCGGAAGCTAACATATATACAAGGGACCCGATTAAACATCATCTCGTGTACTAAGGCTCAAGAGTATTTAACGAAGGGATGTCACGTATTCTTAGAAAATATCACCGCAACCAAAGACAAAGACAAGTCAAAGGAGAAACGACTTGAAGATGTGCCAGTTGTCCAAAGAATTCCTGAAGTCCTTCTTCTTGAGGGACTTGCCGGGTATACCACCCACTCGACAAGTGGAGTTTCAAATTGATTTGGTACCGGGTGCTACACCTGTAGCACGGGCACCATATAGATTACCACCGTCCGAAATGAAGGAACTAGCAGAGCAACTGCAGGAACTTACGGACAAAGACTTCATAAGACCAAGTTCCTCACCCTGGGGAGCTCCGGTTCTGTTTGTTGTAAAGAAGAAGATGGGTCTTTTCGGATGTGGGCATCGATTAAGGGGAATTGAAAACCAAAACTGACAGTGAAGAACCGCTACCCACTCCCAAGGATCGATGACTTATTCGACCAGCTGCAAGGGTCGAGTATTTATTCAAAGATCGATCTGAGGTCAGGGTATCACCAGTTGAGGGTTCGAGAAGAAGACATTCCCAAGACTGCATTCAGGACTCGATACGGTCACTATGAATTCCAAGTCTTGTCTTTTGGTTTGACTAATGCACCGTCCGTGTTCATAGACCTTATGAATCGGGTGTGTAAACCGAATCTGGACACAAGTTTATAATTGGTTTCATGTGACATTTTGATCTATCCAAAAAGTAAGAAGGACATGAAGAAAACCTTAGGCAGATCTTGAAATTGCTTTAAGAGGGGAAGTATTGTACGCCAAGTTCTCCAAGTGTGAATTCTGGATTTCCAGGGTACAATTCCCTCGGTCTCGTGATGACTGTCGAGAGGTATTCTCGTTGACCATGACCAAGATTGAATCCTAATCTAAAGAAGATTGGGCGTCTCCTATAAACTCCAAAACAGAGATTCGCCAATTTTTGGGTCCTTGCCGGCTTTTATAGAAGTTTCATCGAAGGGTTTTCCAATAGATCGCCACAGTCAATGATCATCAAAACTTAACCAGAAAGGTTGTCAGTTTGATTGGGGCGATAACAAGAAGCAGGCTTTTTAATATTGTAGCAGAAAGAGAAGCTGTGCAGTTGCACCAATCCTGGCCTTACCTGAGGGAAGCGAAGAGATTTCATCGCATACTGCGAGCTTCAAAGAAGGTGTTTGGGCGCTGTGTTGGATGCAAAGGAAAAGGTGATTTCTTATGCATCTCGCCAACGTAAAAATTCATGAATTGAACTCTACGACTCATGGTTTAGAACTTGGAGGCCAGTAAGGTGTTTGTGTATCTAAAAATTTGGTGGCACTATTGTACGGAACCAAGTGCATGTGTTCACTGATCATAAAGTTTACAACACATTCTTGATCAGAAGGAATTAAATATGAGGCAACGTCGCTGGTTAGAGTTGCTGAGTGATTACGATTACGAAATTCGTTATCACCCAGGGAAGGCGAATGTTGTTGCTGATGCTCTGAGCAGGAAGGAACGAGAACCACTAAGGGTTCGGGCCTTAGTGATGACTATTGGCTTGGATCTTCCTAAACAAATCTTGAAAGCTCAGACTGAAGCACGAAAGCCAGAGGAGGGATGAACATTAAGAAAGGAGGATGTTGGGGGTATATTGGTTTAGAATTCAAAAGATCTGGAGAAAATTAGAACGGAAAAGTTGGAACCACATGCGGATGGAACTCTGTGCTTAAATGGCAGGAGTTGGTTACCATGTTATGGCGACTTAAGGACTGTGATCATGCACGAGTCCCACAAGTCTAAATACTTATTCTTCGGGTTTGACAAGACTGTACCCAGGATATGCGAAGAAACTTTAATGGTGGCCCAATATGGAAGTCCAACTTCGCCACCTATGTCAGGCAACTGTTTGACCTGTGCTAAGGTTTAGGGCCGTAACATCAGAGTGACCATCGGGTTTGTTAGGTGCAACTCGAGATTCTCAATGGAAATGGGACAACATCACGATGGATTTTGTCACCAAGCTTCCTAAGTCATCATAAGGTTATGACACTATTTGGGTGATCGTTGACCGACTTACAAAGTTTGCCATTTTTATGCCAATGAGGGAAACAAATCCTATGGATAAACTGGCAAGGAATTGTACCTAAAGGTGGTAGTCACGAAGCAGGGAATACTATTACAATTATTTGTGATCGTGACACTCGATTCGCTCAAATTCAGGGAAAGTCTAACCTTCAGCAAGGCTTTGGGTACAAGTTTGGATATGAGTACTGCATATCATCCGCAAACCGACGGACAAAGCGACGACGAGAACCATCAAACTTCTCGAGGATATGCTTACGTGCTTGGTAATCGACTTTGGGAAATGGTTGAGTTAACATTTGCCATTAGTCGAGTTTTCATACAATTATCAGTTATCTTGCTAGCTTTAAGGCTGCACCATTTGAAGCACTTTATGAGTCGAAAGTGTCGTTCGCCCGTGTGTTTGGAGCCGAGGTTGGACCAAGTTAAACTCACTGGTCAAGTATTAGTGCAAGAACATACAGAGAGGATATCCAGATCAAAAAAAAGGATTCAAACGCTCGCGTTCGGCAAAAGAGCTACGCCGAACTTAAAGCGTAATCTGTGGAATATTCTAGTTAGAGATAAAGTTATGCTTAGGTTTCGCCTTGGATAGGGTAGTACCATTTTTGGCAAACGGGGGGAAGTTATTAAAACCCCAGACTATGTCAGACCTTTCAAAGTTAGTGTTGAAAAAGGTTAGAGCAGTTGCTTTAAAGCTTGAGCTTCCTCAAGAGCTGGCAGGGGGACCACAATACGTTTCATGTATCAAACTTGAAGAAATGTTATTATGAGTTCCTATTAGTCGTTCCGTTGGAAGACTCCAGTGGTTGACAAGCTTCATTTTGTTTTTGAAGAGCCTTGTAGAAATCATAGATCGCGAAGTTCAAACATTTGAGGGCGAAGCCGTGTCCTAATTGTTAAGGTTTTGATGGACTCTAGGCGGGTGGGGTCCTGAGTTTATCGAGGGATAGTGAGAAGATTAATTGAGGAAGGATATCCTACACACTCCTTCACCAAGACTGCACCGGTACGGTCAAGTGCCGTGTGATAAGCCTTGAGGGGCAAGGCTATTTTAATGGGGGAAGACGTATATAAACCTCGTGTTTAGGTCATTGTACGACATTTATGTCAATGCACCAACGCGTTTTGTCTTAAACCGCTAAACGTCAAGTTAAATCGCGTAAACTATAAATGATCAATTCAATATAAATTGGGGAATTAAATATTTAAAATTTTACTTCAAGCAAGTGTTATAGATTAGTTAGGGATAATTATTAACATTGCACATTTTATTTTTATGGGTACGGTAAGTGTTTACGTTTCGGATAAAGTACGTTTAAGCCTTTCCAGAAGACACGTTAAACTTATTCTACGCTTCATCCCATACCCAATATTTGTTACCAATAACTTAATAGTTTATTTAAAAATTCAATTATTTATCACATTATACATATTATTCATGAATATATTTCTACCAAACCCTACTGTACAAGTCTATACATTTTTCTAAGTCTTGATACTTCATTTTTGCTTTAATATAATGCTGACTATTTTTTTCTTTCATAATGATTTCCTTTCTCATACATTATATAAAAGAATAAAAGCATATCCACTAACTTATACCACATATATAATTTTGTTGTTATAATGACTAGGAACGGAAGCCATGATGAGACCAAGAACCATTCAAAAATTCTTCTAAAAAGATTATAGTTGCCACTTGATCTCATGACTAGCTTTTCTTATCCAAGATAAGCTCTAGCTTTTCTTCCATGCATTCTTATCCTTGCCACCTTTCACATGATCAACTAGACATAAGAAATATCTTCATGAGTCCCCAAGTAGTATATATATGCATGCATATGAGAGCTAGGGACTCATACACTTCATTTCATTACAAGGGAAAATATCTCAAAACTCCTCATTTGTCTCTTAGCAACCCCGGCTCAAAACCTTATAAAACCAAATCCATAGCTTGATTTTCTATCATTATACAAGCATACACACATCATATTTAAGGTATTCTAAGAAGGATTCAAGGCTTGGTTAACCATTTGCAAGGAAGGAATCAAGAAAAGGAAGAAAATGGTTTCTTTGGAAAATTAGGGTTTTCATCCTTTTTTTTAAACCAAGAGTTTAAATCACAAGGGTGTGATTGGTTTTCTTTTCTCTACTCATCCACACAAGGTTATATATAAAGCTTAATCATTTCATAACTAAGATTTTATGTGTTCATATGTTATATTTAGCTAAATCACAATTTATGGTACTTTTGAATATGTAAAATGGACTTTATGTATGTAAAACATAAGATATAAATGTTGTGAAGTAGTTGTAATAAGGTGTTGAATCTTAATGGTACAAAAATCAAGCTTAAAACATGTCTAAATCACAAATACCTCAAACTTTCTGTTTTGGTTCAACTTTGGAAGCAGCCTAAATTATGTTTCTATTAAAGATAGTACATCTCATATGGATTTCCCAAAAATGATAAGAAACTCGAAAAAGAAAAAGGATTAATAACGAAGAAGATACACTAGTTACGAGGTTACCGACGCTAAATACTTTTTTATAAAAACAATTTTATAAAAAGTTTACTATTTCATAGCAAGAAACTTATCCTTTGTAAAACATCAATAATATGATAAAACTTTCAATACGAGGAACTGTGCTTCGAAAAGAATCGCTAAAACGGAGCCCGATAACGAAATATAAGATACGGACCCCTAAAAAGGGGTTTTTTCTTTAAGTTAATTAAAAGTATAAAAACGATTTTATAGCTGTTATGAACAGTAAAACACTATTCATCACAGAATCTCAAAAACCTAAAAATGTGATTTTATGATCACTCGTCTTAATACGAAAGCGTGGGCATAAGAAACGCGAGAATGGGTTTAAAACGACAAAGTTATGTATTATGTCATTTTTTGATAAGGCGTAATTATTAACGTTTTTTACTTTATAAATATGATTTTTCGGTAACATTAGATAGGTGATAATAGCTAATATAGTACAATTATATATGTTATTAGTTATCGAAGTGTGCTATATTACTAGGCGATATTTCTTAATGAGGCTTCTTCGGATGTCGTATTGACGGAGTTGTTGGATTTACGTTTTAAGTGTCCTAAATCAGCGTATCGTAATGTCATGACCTCTTAATTTATGATAGCCAGAGAACGAGTAGTACGATGATAACTCTATAGGATTATATGCAGTTGTTGTTAGACAACGTACTTGAATACTGATTCGACCTATATTAACTAGGTTGCACTCGGGCGTTAGCGTGACGGGTTTTTACTTGGGATATTTTGTTATTATTTTACTCACTCAAGGTGAGTTCATAGCCCCATATTTTACAATTATTAATTTACAAGTTTTTGGGGTGAGAAACATATGCATGTTTTACAAATTGGACGCAAGTGTAACATTTTATTATGATTTGTTTTTTGCCGAAAGTAGGATAACCACTATCCCTGAATAATGGAACTGTCGATTACTGGAAAAGTCGACTGCGAATGATTGTAGATAGATCTATTTGGGATTGACCTCCCGTTAGGGTGACTAGCTATCACTGGAAACGAACGTATATCATGTCGGATACTGGATTGTTTTGGGGTTAAAATGCTTCACGGGCAATGTAGGCATTTATTCTATTTATTGTTATTCAATTATGTCGAGCTTCGGTGTCATGAGCTTAGGCAAACGTAATTGCATTTTGTGTTGTCTGCATCTTTTGCATTATCACTAGGAAAGTCTTGCGGTCCTGCATATACATTTACATAAACCTATGCAATTCACCAACTTTATGTTGATGTTTTTAAATGCAATGTTTTTCAGGAGGTCATTAAGCATGAGGTGCGAAGGCAAACCTTGCTCATCACACTACTTGGTGGTTATATTTTGAAGTCCATGCATTAGGAGATTTAGTCGCATTAATTTTGTATATCTGTCCATGGGCTGGAATAATCTTTGTATTAATAACAACGTAAACAAGTTAAGCTTCAGGGGCTTTTGTAAGACATACTTTCTTAAATACAAATGTATCAGTTTTAAACGACTTTTTGGTCGTTCTTATATTATCTTGTGTTATTGATCTGAGAAGTAACACGCCCCGGACCCTTATTCTGCTGTGACCCTATTTGGGGGTGTTACAATTTTGGAATCCTTATGAGATGTGCTATCTTTATAAAACCTAATTATGTGCTTTCACAAATTTAAACCAAAAACACAGAAGTTTGCAAGTTTTGCGATACGGATGTTCTATGTTTATTTTTGTACCATTAAGCTTCAACACCTTATTACAACTACTTCACAACATTTCTATCTTATGTTTTACATATATAAAGTCTATTAGATCATGCTTTGCTCAAGTGTGTTCAAGATAACAAGTTTAACTACTATTTTCACTTGTAACTCATAAGTTAACATTAGAAACCTAATTTGGCTCTTAAAACAGTTCATACTTATACCACACGTTTTAGAACACTTATTCAATCTCTTTTAACATGATATTACCATGCATATGGAATGTAAAAAAAAAGTCCATATAATATTAATCATAAGTAAATATCCATTTTACATATTCAAAAGTATCCTAAATGGTGATTTAGCTTAAATATTAACATATGAACACATAAAATCTTAGTTATTGAATAATGATTGATGCTTGATATATAAGCTTGTGTGGATGAGTGGAGAAAAGAAAACCCAATTAACCCTTGTGATTATAAAACTCTTGGCTTGAAAAGTTAAGGATTTGAAACCCTATTTTTCCCAAGTAAACTTTTTTTTTCCTTTTCTTGATTCCTTCCTTGAAAATGGTTAACCAACTCTTGAAACCTTTTTAGAATACCTTAAGTATAATGTGTGTATGCTTGTATGAGGATAGAAAATCAAGTAACGGATTGCTCAAAATAAGGGTTTTGAGCCGTGGGTTAGCAAGAGAGACAAAGAGATTGGTTTTTATGATTTTTGCAAAGAAAAGTATTGTGTGAGTTTTTCTATGACCCTTGCATGCCTATTTATACTACTTGGTAGATATTATGAGATATTATGGTGTCTAGTTGATTCATGCAAGGTGGCAAGGCTTGTTGAAGAAAGTTGAAGCTTATCTTGATAAGAATGGCTAGTCATGAGATCAAGTTGATGCAAGATGCATGTATGAAGATATTTGTGAATGTTCATAGTCTTATCTTGGCCTCCTAGTCACTTATACACGTTCATATGCATGTGTAAGTAGTTTAGGATATGGTTTTGTCTTTTTTATAATGTATATAACTTGCATTATTATGAAGTATAATGTAGTATAAATCAAATACAATGTATAATTTGTACATTGTAGGGTTTGGTTTGAATTCTTTCATGAAGAATATGTATAAAGTGATAAATACTTGAAGTTTTAAATAAACTTTAAGTATTGGGTTTTAAAATTTTTGGGCGAGTACTTGATGAAGCGTAAATAAGTTAACGTGCTTCCGGGAAGGCCTAAACGTATTTTATCGCGAAACGTAAACACTTAACGTAACCAATAAAAATAAAATGTGCAATGATAATAATTATCCTCTAAATAATCATATAACACTTGCTTGATGTAAACATTTAATTGTTTAATGCCCGTTTACATTGAATGATCATTTTTAGTTTACGCGATTTAGCTTAACGATTACGATTTAAAAGCAAACGCGTAAAACCCTAAAAATAAATTGTGAATTACATAACGTCAGCATAGTGGTTTAGATCCTCCATAAGGTTTCTTCTCACCAGGCCCTGCTGTGTAAGCCCTACTAGTGTTCTGCTTCTTGTTTTGTTGTTGTTGGTTGTCATCTTGCTTTATTTTGTTCTCGGTCTGACGCTTAGCAAATGTACGGATTTTCTTATCCATTAGCTCGGTTGCAAACTCTATTGCATCCTGCATCGTCTTTGTCTTAGACGCTAGTACACTCCCTTGTTTCATGGTCGGGGCAAAAATAAAGGACCTCCAAATAATCCCACATCACACCAAACTACCATTCACAAGCAAAAAGGAACACCCTAACAAGGAAAAATATCTATGTAGGACACTAAAAAAATTCCCAAAGGACCCGAATTAAAGACAGACGGAATACTTTCAATCTTATTGTTTCATGGAACATCCTCCTGCACAACAAAGCCAATTCTTAAAAGCGTTGGGTATAACTCGCCAAGTCAGTACCCTTCACCTTTAACTCCAAAATCTCTATTTCCATGATTTCATTTCAAGGACAATACTTTGCAGTCATCATTTTCATAAGAGTGCTCCAAGGCATGCAATGAGAGGCATCCTGACCAACTGTCTTGACATAGGATTTCCACCATGTTAAAGCAGTACCATAAAGAGTGCATATAGCAAACTTAACTTGGTTCTCAACTACACAGTTACTGATGTTGAAGACACTCTCCATTCTTTCGAACCATAGAGTTAGACCGGTAAATCCTTCAGTGCCTTTGAAGTTTATGGGTTGATATTTGAGAAAATCAGTGTAAGTGCACTCACGAGTAGGGCGCACAGGCCTTGCAATACCACTTCCAGATCCTTGGCTCGCATCGCAATTTCCATTTCTGTTTGTCGTCACGCGGGTTGCCAATGCATTAGCAACTCCTTGGTCGATCGGTGCTTAAGTTGAAACTCATGCTTGCTAAATAGTCAAGCCATGATTAACAACAAATAATTCTGGCTAAGACCAGCCCCTGAAAAGTTTTTAAAGTTACAGGATGTTTATGGGCCTGATAGTCATGGATGCATATCCAGAAAGATTTTAAACATTACAGGGTGCTAACGGGCTTTATAGCCATGGATACATACCCAAAAAGAGAATTTTTAATATTACAGGGTGTTGGGAATTATTGAAAACGACTAAGTGGCATTTCTGCTGATAGAGATGTCTGTTTCTGCTGGCAGTTCAAGAAGTTCCTGCTGATTATGTTTCTGCTGGTCATGTTCTCATTTCTGCTGACAGAGATAGAATCTGCTGATCTTAATTATAGACGTGATTAATGTAATTAAGGATTTATAGATATATTCTAGAGTTATCTCATAAAGATAGGAATGAGATAAATTAGAAAGAGATTGATGTATATCTCTTACGCAATTTTAGGAATCTTGTTTAGCAATTTAGGGTTTCTTCTCTATAAAAGAAACCTTTAGCATTAGGGTTTGGCACCGATTACAGATCACAAAACAATTTATTATCAATAGAAAGATCCATAGAGGATCATTGTTTATATTTATCTTCTTTAAATTCTGCATTTTTTAGTTTTTTTCCGCCTAAACATCTTTTAGAGGTCTCTCACGTATTAAAAAAAAAAAAAAAAATATACTTGTGAATTTACATAATACTATAACAACCACAAAGGCTAGAAAGATCTGATATGTGTTTAATTACACATACCATTTTCCATTTAAAACGAACTTAAAAGAATAAAAACATACCAAAAATGCATTGTATTTGTATGTTTGCATTTGTATTGTGCAGGAAATGGATATCTTACAAAAAGACGGAAAACCAAGCAAAAATCGTCAAAACAGGACACGAGATGGAAAAGTGTGTGAAGACGAAGCCCAATCAAAGTCAAGTCAAATCCGAGAAGAAAAAGCAAAGAAAAATATAACTTGAGGGGTCAAAAATGCCAAACCCCTAAGTTATATTAAGGAAACAAAGACAAGGGCTGATTATGCAAATTTGGAAAAGTTCATTTAATAAAGAAAGAAAGGGGAAAAAGGAATGAAGAGAAGAAAGATTGGAGGGGCCCTTTCCTTTACACAACCAAACATCCCCTAATCATCTTCCAATCCTCTCTCTGTCAGCAAACCCAAAGCTTGTATAACTTTTCTCCCAGCCAATACCAAAACCAGCCCGCACCTTGTTTGCTCCCCCATACTTCCCCGCAACGGCGCCAAAAATTGGGTTACGGACGCAAAACCAACCCTTCTTTTTATGTATCAATAAGTAAATATAAATAGAAATACACAAAAAGGATCAGAATCCGCGAGATCAAGAAAACCGGAAGCAGTATAGAGTGTTCCCGGGTCGTTATGTCCCAACGAGGCTGAAATGGAAAATCAAGAACGATTGATGATTTGTGTTTGAATTTACAGAGAAAATGATTGGGGAATTAAAACTTAAAGCAAATCGACATTAAATTTAAACAAGAAGCATAAGCTGAATTTTTGAGGTACAAGCTATCAAAGGCAAAACACTAAAAACTTTACACTAAGGCACAAATAACCCTAATAAGCTTAGTACAGACAAATAAGCTAATCTAAATCTAAATATGCAAATTAAAGCATGTGAAATAAAGCGAAATTAAACAAAGAAAAACATAACCGAACTAACAAACAGTACTAACAGAATAAATACCAAGTACTAACATTGGAGTTATACTGCTAGGCTTAAGTTAGTACTGTTGGCTAAAGGTTAGTACTGCTAGCTATAACAAAACACAATTAAACAAGAAATAAGCAAATAAGCTAAAACAGGAGGTAAACTACCCAAAATAAGCACTTATAAGAATAAGCAACCAGAATGGACTATAATGATAAATAAGCTAGAAAACTAAAATTGATTAACTCTTAAAATTATTTTGAAAAGACAAATAAGTTCTACTGAAAGCAGTACACTAGAATAAACTTAATCTACATCAAAAAAATCTAAGAAATCTTAAACAAGCTGAAATAATAATACTGATAAGCTAAGATGAGACAACCATACTAACAGTTAAGACTAACAGTAATATCTTGTGAGTTAGACTGGTAGTATGTAAAGTTAGTGGTGTATCCCTAAGGAACTACCATACTAACTGGAGTTAGACTGGGCTTAGTGTGAAGTTAGTACTGTCCTAAAAATGAACTAGCAGTACTAACTTGAGGTTAGTACTGCTAGTTGAAAATACCTTTTAAAAATCATTTTTCTTTCAAATTAAGTAAAAACAGATTATCAAATAACAAAGTAAAACACTTATAAGCAATTTTCAATCCATAATAAGCACTTAAATAAGCATGAATTAGCCTAGCAGTGTTAACTTATAACTAGCAGTTTTAACAAATAAACTAACAATTCTGCAATAGACAAGTAAAATTAAGAAAAAAGAGCACTTACTACAACCCTTGCACAAAAAACAGGGCAAACAAAGAATCAACAAGCTCTGGCCTTCCATAAAACAAGCTAGTGAGAGTCCCTAAGCCCCCCCCCAAAAAAATCCCCCAAAAAAACCTTGGGGCTTAATCATCCATAACACAGCTGAGGTAATTTGATGAGAATGGTGTAGGTATTCACTTAACTCTTTAACTTTTTTAATTTTCACTTATGTTAAAACAGTTGTAAACAAGCTGTTTTTGAGAACGTTTTGAACACAAAACAAGTCAATTAAGAAACTAACACTGAGGACTGGAATTATAAAGTTAATTTATTAAAAACCTCAACTTGCATTAAAACTTGAAAGTGTTACAAGCTGAAAGTAAAAACTGAAAATAAGCTAAGTTAAATTTTAAAACTAAAAACTAGATTCTAAGATATATATCCTCCTCAAAGGCTTACAAGAAGCTCAAAATAGCCGAAGTAATTAGACTTGCATCTTGTGCTTCTTTGAGAGAAAAAACCAAGTGTGCTATTTTGTGATTGAATAGACTAAAGCAAATCCCAGCCTTTGATTCTTTTGAGCCTCCTTTGGAACAATCTCAGCCATCGAAGTCTTTGGAATGGAGAGGGATTGCCCAACATGGATTTTAAAAGCTGGGTGTTAGTAGGGTGATGATGGATTGTTGCAGGGGAAGTATGGGAGCAAAACACGGTGCGGGCTTGGTTTTGAGTATTGGATGGGAAGAAAAGTATACAAGTTTGGGTTGTAGACAGAGAAATGTTGAAGATGAAAAGGGATGTTTAGGTTTGGTACAAGAAAGGCCCCTCCACAAATCTTCTTCTCTTCATTACCTTTTTCCCCTTTCTTTCTTTTATAAATGAACTTTTCCAAATTTGCATAATCAGCCCTTGTCTTTGTTTCCTTAATATAACTTAGGGGTTTGGCATTTTTGAAACCCCTTAATTATATTTTTCTTTGCTTTTTCTTCTCGGATTTGACTTGACTTTGATTGGGCTTCGTCTTCACACACTTTTCCATCTCGTGTCCTGTTTTGACGATTTTTGCTTGGTTTTCCGTCTTTTTGTAAGATATCCATTTCCTGCACAATACAAATGCAAACATACAAATAACAATGCATTTTGAAAGTTTTTTTATTCTTTTAATTTCGTTTTAAAAATTGAAACTGGTATGTGTTAATTAAATACATATCAAAATCCCGCCAAACGAAGATGTTTCGAGTCCACGCAATGCTATGAAGTAAGCACTCGAGAACCAAAAATCTCAAACCCCTCGACTAATAACTATTGGAAAAGGTAGTCCAAGCGTTATCAAATAGGGATAAAAGAATCAATACCTTGACAAGTCACGGTTCTCACCAATTTTATAATTAACACCAACTACTCAAAAATTTATTTTCTTAATTTTTTCTTTATTTTTCTATTTTTTTTTTTTTTTTTTTTATAAAGTGTCACCGAACTTCTTATTTATCAACAATGGATCAAGAATGAGAAACGTGTTCATAGAATAACCACGACCTCCAGACGGATGAATTTCATCGATCCCTGATTTTTTTTTTCACAGTCCCAAGCTAAGCAATTAACAAGATCATTGTCGATATAAGTTTAGATTTAAGCCCTCATAACTTAGACTTGTGAACGTTTTAACATCCCACATGGATATATGATTTGAATGTGTGTGCTCGCATCAACCATAGATCAACTTATTTTCATAGTCATAATTCAAGATGAATCACGACTCAAAGCAACAACTTATTAGGCACTTGTAACTTGATTTTAAACCATAGAACTTTTTGCAACATATTTATCATTTTCATAAGTCTTAAAGCTAGAATTGTGGTTGCGTTAGTATGAACACCTACCTAGGCCTCGCTCCCTAGTAGGATATCACAACCAACGATCGGTGTTCTTAGTTTGAAAACCCACCCCGTTGCTAGCGTAGTGGGAAATCACATCAACACCTTCTTCCTAATATGGCTAAGGAAACCGGAGTGCTAGTTGAACCCTCACCTAGACCTTTCTTCCAAGTGAATATCACAACACACCAAATCCCTAGAAGAATCAACGTCTTAGTTTGAACCCCCACCTCGTGTTAGCGAGTGGATAAACACCGACAGCCAAACAAGATATCTTTACTACTCCATATGATCAAATGTATGCTTCATTGGCAATAATTACAATATTTCGTGGCATTTTTTGCATTCATACATCATTCTGCTTCTTGGGCATTTTTATCTTTCAAAACCTTGCTTTAAAGATCAAGTTACAAATTTTGAAGCATTTTACTGAAAACATCGATTGACTTAGTTAACAAAGCACGTATGATTAGGTGGATTAGATAGCTTATATGGGAGAAAAAGAACACAGTTATTCAATATAAGTTTTTGAGACTAATCTTGCTTAACACATAAACTTATATTTAACTCTATCATTACTTGTTCTTCTCCCTTTTCTAAAAATTCAAAGCAATCAGAATTACGTGAAAGCTTGGCCCTGAAGGAAACTAAGCTAGGGCTCAATACGCCCTATCGTGTCAAAAAATTATTCCTCATTCTACCCAAAAGAAAAGTTCAAAAATCTTGGACAAAACACTATTTTTATATTTGCAAAGTTTTTAAATTTTTTTTTTCATTTTTTTTTGTATTTTGCAAAAATTTTGGTGAAAATACGGATCTACGTGCAACAATTGCTTGCAGGCAACAATCAAATCGAAGATACCTCCCCCCCCCAAACTAGTAACTGAAACATCGACGCTCGGATGTTTTTGAAGGTAAATACGTTATCCTAAGGCGTTTATGAAGTAATGCCAATGATAAAACGTTAGTCGATTAGATATAGGATTAATCGGGATTCCCAAAATGAAGCTGAGGCTTTGAAGCTTGAGTGATCGAATAGACAACAACCGAAAGCCTTTCACAAACTGGCTAGTCCTGGACAATAAACAACAACAACACGAAACACGGTGATAGATAAAAGACAAGCTATCTCACACAACAAACAACACGTTATTCATACAATTACACCAACGGATAATCATGGTTGCCTCCACGAAGCGCTTGTTTAAGGTGATATGCTTGACCCGTCACCTTGAATTTATTGGATTATAGTGAAAGTTTGAGATATCCGGGACTACCAATGTGGTACGTCCCCTCCCAAAGTAGTCTTAAAACACGATGTACCATTTCACTTTGAAATTCGGCCCGATGCTTGAATAGCTCAACAGTGCCATAAGGAAAGACTTGAGAGATGGTGAATGGTCCCACGTCCAACGGGATTTTAGTTTTGCCCGAGAAAATCTTCAATCATTGAATTAAAAGAGGAGGACTCGATCACCGACGATGTAAAACGCGATTTTGACTTGGAGTCAGGATTCTCTTTGCTTTTTCCTTATAGATCAATGAGTTCTCATAGGCATGATCACGAAGTTCGTTAAGTTCATTGAGTTGAACTTTCCGGTGATCACCCGCAGTAGAAAGATCAAAGTTTGCTTGTTTCAAGGCCCAATAGGCTTTGTGCTCAAGCTCGATCGGAGATGGCATGCCTTTTCCATACACAAGCTTGTAAAGGAGTACACCCGATTGCGTTTTGTAGAGTCTGGTGCGGAGAGGCCCATAGTGCATCACTAGTTTTTTCCGACCAGAAGCACGGTTTTCACCTATGGTCCTGTTCAAGGATACGTTTCAATACACGATGTTAGACACCTTCGACTTGCCATCTTTTTGTGGAATGATACGCTGGAGAGACCGGTGAGTGATTCCATATTTCTGCATGACCTTTGAAAACTTTTTTTTTGTGGGGGTGGTCATTGCAGAAGATGAGATCCGCGATCACCTTATGATAAGCTCGAGGGGCACCAAATCTGCGAAGAGAGATTTTAGGATTTTTTCCAAAACGACTCTGGCATCATTGGTGGGGAGCGCTTTCGCTTCAACCCATTTTGACAGGTAGTCAACGGCCACGAGAATATATTTGTTCCCTCGTGAAGACGGGAACGGGCCCATAAATTCAATACCCCAAACGTCAAGATTTACAAACTTGGATGGAGTTTTGAGTCATCTCATCCCTTGCAATTTTTCCTTGTCGTTGCACAGTCACAGTTTTTGACAAACTCGTGGGATCCTTGTAAATGTTGGGCCCAAACGAAGCCGAATCAAAGATCTTTTAGGCGGATAGGTTTGCACCATGATGTCCCCCCCGGTGTCCATTGTGGCAAGCCACGAGAAATTGCGAAAGCTTCCCTATTCCGTGCACACATCGCCTGATCACTTGAATCCGCGCAAATTTAAAACAAAGAAGGGGCAATCCAAAAATCAGTTTTCCACGTCCTTTGAAGACTTAGTTTTCTGTTGGGTTACATGCCCTTCACAACGAAGTTAACCGCATGTAATTTGCGAAGTCAGCAAACCAACGGGTACTAGAAATACCATACGAAAAGTCACCATACATAACGTCCTCGAGAGGAAATGTTTCATTAATCTCTTTTAGGGGTACGAGAACGTTTTCCAATACGGGTTGTCTTAATCGGGACAGAATCGGCTGCGAGTTCTCCGCTCCTTTTGTGTCAAGAACTAAAAGTCAAATTTCTAGGATGAGGAGAACCCATCGGACAATCCTCGCTTTAGCATCCTTTTTGGCAAAGAAGAATACTTGAGAGCGGAATGGTCCGTATCACTATGCTTTGTTCATGATAAGATAAGCCCGGAATTTTTCGAATGCATACACCGACCGGCTAACATTTCCTTTCCGTCGTGGTGTAAATAGATTCACCGTCGCGTTCATTGTCTTGCTAGCATAATGGATAGGCCGAAAGTGTTTTTTCCGATGACGTTGCCCCAAAACTGCTCCTATGGCGTAATCACTTGCATCGCACATAAGTTCGAATGGTAGATCCCAGTTTGGGGCAATCAAAGATCGAGCCTTCCGTAAGTTTATTCTTTAAACGTTTGGAAAGCTTGTGATGCAATATCATATAGAGAATATGAATGGAGTATTTCTTCTCGAGAAGATGAGTCATTGGTCGGGATATTTTGGAAAAATCCTTTATGAATCTCCGGTAAAAACCGGCATGACCAAGAAAACTCCTAACTCCTTTGACAGTGGTGGGATGAGGTAATTTGGCAATGACATCTATTTTGGCTTTGTCAACCTCAATCCCATTTTTAGAAATTTTATGGCCGAGGACAATGCCCTCTTTGACCAAAAAATGGCTTCATCTCCCAGTTAAGACATAAAATTTGGTGACTTTCACATCTTTGCGAAACAATTTCTCAAGAAACGGGAGAGCATTCTTGCAAAGGAATTCCAACGACCGAGAAGTCATCCATGAAAGACTTCCATTGTCTTTTCACCATCGTGAAAGATGCCAACATACACCTTTGGAATGTGCCCGTTGCATTGCATAAGCCGAAAGGCATGCGACGGAGGCAAAAACGTTCCGTAGGGACAAAGTAAATGTGGTCCTATTTCCCTTGATCACAGGGTCAATGGGAATTTGAAATACCCGGAGAATCCATCAAAGGAGCAATATACTCGTTCCCGCTAATCTCTCGAGCATTTGATCCATAAACGGGAGTGGAAAGTGGTCTTTACGGGTGGCTTCATTTAACTTGCGGTAGTCAATGCATACCCGCCACCCGGTAACCAATCGAGTTGGGATCAACTCATTTTCTTCATTTTGAACAACGGTAAATCCCACCCTTTTGGGCACACAATGTATCGGGCTGACCCATGGACTATCGGAGATTGGGTAAATCAATCCTGCGTCAAGAAGTTTTTCAACTTCTTTTCTTGATGACATCGTGATTTTTGGATTAACCCTTACTCTGATGCTGAACGTAGTTATAGTCCTCTTCCATTAGAATTTGTGGTAACCGAAAATTCCGGGTTAATACCGCTGAATGTCGGATAATTTCCAAGCAATGGCTCGCTTGTGGGACTTAAGAACCTTGATCAGATCGGCTTTCTCCCCCAACTAATTTTTAGGCAATGACGACTGGCTAACTTGTGTCATCTTCCAAGAATCGCGTAATCAGATGGGAGGTAAGTCTTTTGAGTTCAACCACTGGCGTTTCATCAGTCGAAGATTTAACAGTTTTGGTCTCAAAGTTTGATTTCTTCTTGTTTTCTGTGAACACATCCTCCTTGATTTGGAATAGGAAGTCGGTGGTTCATGTTCAAGAATCTTCTAGGATTGAGATGTCCTCGTCGTGATCATAATAAGTTGGATCAACTTCCGTGAAGTTGATATCATCATCTAGAGCTAGAAAGCATTTGCTTTCCTCGAAACATAGAAAGTCACCCTTTCTCCCGAATGAAGTTAAGGTCGAAGATGAATTAAAGCAAACAATAGGATTCAAAGCACGGAAAGGATTTTCCGTATGCCTACCGAATCAGGAAAAACCTAAGACCGCCTTGCGAGTATTCCTTCACAGGCCAATCAATGACGTCATCCGGTTTGCCTTCATATGATTGAAATTTGCTGTGTACTCGAAGTTTTGATCAAGGTGAACGATGATGGCCTCTCTGCCCAACAACGAAGGGTAATTTCACCCTCGTACACATTGAATAAATGTCACGACTAGTTTTCAGAAAACACCTTCCGAGAATTAGAGTGTACTCGGGGGTCGGCTCAATTCAACAACTACAAAATCGGCATGGAATTGTGAACTTTACCCACCAATACACGGACGTCTTTTTGCGATATACCGATTGTTGTATCGATTGAACGTTCCGGCTAGCTCTAGCGTCATGCATGTTTGGGTAAGCTCGGAAAGAGAAGAGATCCTTCCCACAGCGAATACGGCATAAGATTGAATGCTTGCACCGAGATTCGGCCAAGGCATTGCATGTTTAATGCCAGAAAATTCACATGGATTAAGGATCTGGTCGGGGTCTCTAATGTTTTTTAGCAACTTGTTAAGGATTGACCGCCGAGCAAGTTTCGTTCAATTTTGCATTAACACTCAATTTCTCTTTGTTTCCGATTAAGGCTTTGTTAAGTTGTAGGCGAATTTATGCAATAAGAGTCAAAGCATTCCAAAAGCTAATTTCGAATTCATATCTTTGAAGATTTCATAGAATTTCTCAATTTGTTCGTTAGCTTTTTCCTTGCGCCTTTCATCATTTCTTCTTGATGGAAATGAAATCAATGCTTTAGGAATTGGAGTATCAACAGGAGAAACCTTTGGCTCAGGATTTGGATTACCAGACTGAATTTGAACAACAGGAGGTTGGACGTCTTCGGTGCTTCCGTTATTAGCAGGAGGCATCGTGTCCTTTGTCACCTCGGTTTCATGATTAACTGATTTTGGTCCTTGGATGGTACACCACTTCGGGTAAGTGATACTTTTAATCCGTCCTTTGGGATGGTAACAGTGTTACCAATGAATGAGTTCCAGAACCGGAAGTAGAAGCTGTATTAGGCAGTAACAAATTTTGAAAGCATGTCATCAAATTTGCCATTTGGGAATTGCAGGTTTTGACCTGGTTTTTGCCACGTTTCCCAACACTGCATCATTGGCTGTGAATATCTTTCAAAATCTTTTTTGACACACAAGAAAAAGAAAGCCGTGTGTCTGATGGAGCAATGTCCTTGATGAGCTACAGGTTGATTTACCGGAGGTCGATAAATCTGACCCTTGGTTGAAATTGTTTCCTTCTGTATTGATTGAAGTTGTTCCCACGATTGAAATTGTTTGACTAATTGCATGAGGATTCTGAAATGGAGGAAAACCAGGAGGTCCGAAATGATTTAAGACCATCGTAGGTTCATAACCAGAATTACTAGGTTGAAATTGCCCAGCAGCGGCTTGGGACACATACTCTGGATCTTATCGTGAACATGTTGCATTAGTGGCTGGAACATTTGATAAAAATGACCTCCCCCCCAAGTTACACAACTTTGTTCAAAACCGCTTTACGGGGCGTAAGCGGGGGTTTGGTTACTTTCTGTCGAGAATCAAGCCGAACCATGTTTTGATTCAGCAACACAGATGAGATTGCTAGGTGGAAAGCTGTACTTATTTTAAGCTACAACAGCTTTGGTTCTTGATTGACGTACTTTAAGACTTGCTCTCGAGATTTTTAAATATTCCGAGCATTTTGTCTAAAGAAGTTTCCACCAGCAGCAGAGTACAATGAATCTTGATCAATTGAGTTTAGGGCATTATAGAATGTATCGAGTTGAGCTAATTATTAAAACCCATGATAGGGCATCCCCTTAAAAGAGTCATTGAAAACTGATCCCAAGCCTCACAAAACGTCTCATCAAATTTTTGCTAAAATCTTGTGATTTCATTATCTAGAGATTGTTGTTTTAGAGGTAGAGGAAGAATTTGTTAATAAATTTCGTAACAAGATCAATCCCACCCATGTTTCAATCGAACCGAGGGGGTTTCTTTTCCAGCCAATATCCGGCTGCCCCTTCGAGGAAAGAATGGAAAAAAGCTAAGTTTAACCGACGTATTTGGTACGTTTTGGAATCTTCTCGTGAAGTGATCTTGTTGAAATAACGGATGAGCATTGGGATCTTCTTTATCATTTCTAAAAATTGCTTATTTTGGAACAAGATTCAGAAGACCATGCTTTATTTCAAAGTTTATTCGCTTTGATTTTCCGGAATAAGATCGAATCCTCGTACCCCCTCGTGGGTGCTTCGAGCAATTGCGCCATAGTACGATTATCAGCCATCGTAACTATGGGAGGATTATCAAGTTTCTCAAGATTGGATGATTTAACAGAAGTTTGTTGGACTTGTGGTTGTCGACGTCTACGGGCTTGAGAACGAGTGCGCATGCACAAAATAAAAAGAAAATCTACACTAATTTTTTTTTTTTGGTTCCTGATTTATTCACAATGTATTTTACGAAAAATGAGATAAGACAACTTAAACCAAATAATCTACTTACTTCACGGTAGCTCTCAAAAAGATAAAACTCACAGGTGAGCGAGGAGTAGGAAATAGCGCGATAGCATATTTCTCCATTCGAGTCGTAGATTCCAAGGAACACCCTCCTTAATACCCACTTTGTAGTTTTGTTTAAACGATTCAAGGTGAGCCGTATATCGTAAGAGACAACAAATGGCAGTTTAGAATCTTTTGTTCTAGTTGGGAACCAATTAAGTTTCACCGGAGTTATTATGATAATACCTCAATTGCGAATATTATATTTTGAATTTTTACCCACATTTATGTATTTTATTTCTTGTTTATGGACAATTTGTGTTATATTACTGAAAGCAGTACACTAGAATAAACTTAATCTACTCAAAAAAATCTAAAGAAATCTTAAACAAGCTGAAATTATAAGCTGATAAGCTAAGTTGAACAACCAGTACTAACAGTTAAGACTAACAGTACTAACTTGGAGTTAGTACTGGTAGTGTTAAGTTAGTGCTGCTCCAAAAAGTGAACTACCAGTACTAACTTAGAGTTAGTACTGCTAGTGTGAAGTTAGTACTGTCCTAAAAATGAACTAGCAGTACTAACTTGAGGTTAGTACTGCTAGTTGAAAATACCTTTTAAAAATCATTTTTCTTTCAAATTAAGTAAAAACAGATTATCAAATAACAAAGTAAAACACTTATAAGCAATTTTCAATCCATAATAAGCACTTAAATAAGCATGAATTAGCCTAGCAAGTGTAACTTTAATAAACTAGCAGTTTTAACAAATAAACTAACAATTCTGCAATAGACAAGTAAAGTGAGAAATAGAGAGACTTACTACACCCTTGCTCAAAACAGGGTCAAACAATGAATCTACAAGCTCTAGCTTGCATAAAACAAGCTAGTGAGAGTCCATAAGCCCATCCAAAACTGGCTTATCATCCATAACATCAGCTGAGGTATATTTGAGAGTGAATGGTGTGATATTCTCTTAACTTCTTAACTTTTTAAGTTCACTTAGTTAAAACAGTTTGTAAACAAGCTGTATTGAGAGCTTTTGAACACAAAACAAGTCAATTAAGAAACTTAACACTTGGAATTATAAAGTGACTTTAAAAACTCAAACTTGCATTAAAACTTGAAAGTGTTACAAGCTGAAAGTAAAAACTGAAAATAAGCTAAGTTAAATTTAAAAACTAAAAACTAGATTCTAACATTGATTATCTATATCAAAGGCTTACAAGAAGCTCTATATATAGCCGAAGTATTGGACTTGCATCTTGTGCTTCTTTGGAGAGATAAAACCAAGTGTGCTAGTTGTGTGAGGAGAATAAAGCAAATCCCAGCCTTTGATTTCTTTTGAGCTTCTTTGGAAACAATCTCAACAAGCCATCGAAGTGCTTTGGATGGAGAGGGATTTGCCACATGGATTTTTATAAAGCTGGGGGTTAGTTACTTTCAGCTTGTAACACTTTCAAGTTTTAATGCAAGTTTGAGTTTTTAAAATCACTTTATAATTCCAAGTGTTAAGTTTCTTAATTGACTTGTTTTGTGTTCAAAAGCTCTCAATACAGCTTGTTTACAAACTGTTTTAACTAAGTGAACTTAAAAAGTTAAGAAGTTAAGAGAATACCACACCATTCACCCTCAAATATACCTCAGCTGATGTTATGGATGATAAGCCAGTTTTGTGATGGGCTTATGGAACTCTCACTAGCTTGTTTTATGGCAAGCCTAGAGCTTGTAGACTTTCATTGTTTGACCCGTTTGAGCAAGGGTTAGTAAGTCTCTCTATTTTCTTACTTTACTTGTCTATTGCAGAATTGTTTAGTTATTTGATAAAATCTTGCTAGTTTATAAGTTAACACTGCTAGGCTAATTCATGCTTATTTAAGTGCTTATTATGGATTGAAAATTGCTTATAAGTGTTTTACTTTGTTATTTGATAATCTGTTTTTAATTAATTTGAAAGAAAAATGATTTTTAAAAGGTATTTTCACTAGCTGTACTTAACCTCAAGTTAGTACTGCTAATTCTTTTTTATGACATACAAACTTCACCTAGCAGTAACAAACTCTAAGTTGTACTGTTAGTATAACTTTTGGAACACCAACTAACTTAACACTACCCAGTACTAACTCAAGTTTAGTACTGTTAGTCTAACTGTTAGAACTAGGGTTGTTCAACTTAGCTTATCAGCTTATTATTTCAGCTTGTTTAAGATTTCTTTAGTATTTTTTTTGAGTAGATTAATTTATTCTAGGTAACTGCATTCAGTAGATATAACCAAATTGTCCATAAACAAGAAATAAAATACTAAAAATTGGTAAAAAAACCAAAATATAATATTCTCAATTGAGGTAATAACATAATAACTTTCCGTGAACATATTGGTTTCCTCAACTCGAACAAAAAAGATTTAAAACTTGCATTTGTTCTCTTACGATATACGGCTCCACCTTGAAACGGTTAAAACAAACTCAAAGTGGGTATAAGGATGGGTTGTTCTTGGACTACGACACGAAAAGGAGGAAATAAGGCTCGCGCTATTCCTACTCCTCCGCTCACCTGTGCGTTTTTCTTTTTGAGAGCTACCGTGAAGTAAGTAGATTATTTGGTTTAAGTTGTCTTATCTCATTTTCCGTAAAATACATTGTGAATAAATCAGGAACCAAAAAAAAAAAATTAGTGTAGATTTTCTTTTAATTAGTGCATTTAATCGCACGAACGTTCTCAGCCCGTATACGTCGACAACCACAAGTCCAACAAACTTCTGTTAAATCATCCAATCATGAGAAACTTGTAATCCTCCCATATTTACGATGGCTGAAATCCGTACTATGGCGGCAATTGCTAGAAGCACCCACCGAGGGTACGAGGATGCCGATCGTTATTTCCGGAAATCACCGCGAATAACTTTGAAATCAAAGCATGGTCTTCTGAATCATTCCAAAATAAGCAATTTTTTAGAAATGATAAAGAAACCCACATGCTAACATCCGTTATTTCAAAACAAGATTACTTCTACGATGAAGATTCAAACGTACCAAATACGTCCCGGTTTAAACTTATCTTTCCATTACCTCTCACGAAGGTGCACCACGATATGGCTGGAAAAAAACCCCCTCGGTCGATTGAAACATGGGATGATTCTTGTTACAAATTATTAACAAATTCTTCCCTCCCTCTAAAACAACAATTAGAATAAATCACGAAGATTTTAGCAAAAATTTGATGAGACTTTTTGTGAGGCTTTGGGATCGTTAATTCAATGATCTTTTAAGGGATGGCCCCTCATCATGGTTTACATAATTGCAAAACACGATACATTCTATAATGCCCTAAGCTATCTAAACACAATGATCAAGATTCATTGAAGCTCTGCTGCTGGTGAAACTTCTTAGACAAAATGCCTCGAGAATATTTAAAAAACATCGAGAGCAAGATCTAAAGTACGTCAATCAAAAACAAAGCTGTTGTAGCAAAATACTACAAAGCTCTTTCCACACCCTAGCAATCTAATCTATGTTGCTGAACTCAAAGACATGTTCGTTCATTGATTCCTCGACAGAAAGAACCAAAACCCCAGATTCCGCCCCCGAAAACGGTTTGAACAAAGTTGTGTAACTTGTGGGGGAGGTCATTTTATCAAAACAAGTCCACCACTAATAGCAACAAGTTTTCCACGATAATATCCAAGATATGTGTCCCCAAACGCTGCTGCCAATTTCAACCAAGCCCTAATTCTGGTTATCGACCATCACGATGGTTCCTTCAATCAAATTCGAACCTCCGGTTTTCCTCCAATTCAGAATCCTCATGCAAATAGTCAAAACGAATTTCCAATCGAGGAACAACTTCAATCAAAACAAGGAATCAATTTCCACCAAGGGCATATTTAATCGACCATCCAGTAAACAACCAGTATCTCATCGAGGACCTCTCCTCAGAACTACGGTGTGTCCAAAAAAGATTTTGAAAGATAGTCACAGCCACTGATGCATGTTGAGAAACATGCCAAACCAAGGTCAAAACCTGCAATCCCAAATGGCAAATTTGACTGACCATGCTTTCAAAATTTTGTTACTGGCAAATACAGCTTCTACATTCCAGGTTCAGAACTCTTCCTGGTACACTGTTACCAACCCAAAGAAGATTAAAAAGGAATCACTACCCTAAAAGTGGTGTCACACCAAGGCACCAAAAACAGTTTAATCATGACACCGAGTGACAAAGGACACGAAGCCGTATCCTGCTAATAACGGAAGCACCAGAAGACGTCCAACCTCCTGTTTTTCAAACCCATCTGGTAATCCAAATCCTGACAAATGTTTCTCCTAGTTGATACTACGTCCAAATCCTAAAGCATCGATTCCCAATTCCATCAAAAGGAATGAAGAAAGGCCAAGGAAAAAGCTAACGAACAAATTGAGAAATTCTATGAAATCTTCCAAAGAATATGAATTTTCGAAATTAAGCTTTTGGATGGCTTTGACTCTTATGCCTAAATTCGCCTCAACTTTAAAAGCCTTAATCGAAAACAAAGAGAAATTGAGTGAAATGCAAAATTGAACGAAACTTGCTCGGCGTTCATCCTTAAACAAGTTGCCTAAAAAACTTAGAGACCCCGACAATTTTCCTTATCCCATTAATTTCTGGCATAACACCTGCAATGCTTGTCCGAATTCTCGGTGCAAGCATCATTCTTATGCCGTCTTTTCCGTGTGAAGGATCTCTCTCTTTCCGAGCTTACCCCAACCTGCATGACCTAAGAGCTAGCGACCGTTCAATCGCTACACCAATCGGTATCAGCCCAAAGACGTCCGTGTTATTGGGGGAAAGAGTTCCCAATTTCAGCCGATTTTGTAGTAGTTGAATGTTGACCAGACCCCCGAGTACCGTCTAATTCTCGGGAGGTTTTTCTGAAAACTAGTCCGTATGCATTAATCAATGTGTAACGAGGGTGGAAATTACCCTTTCGTGTTGGCAAAGAGGCCATAAACTTTTCAACCTGTCATACTTCGCGGTACACACAAATTTCAATCATAATGACGCAAACCGGGATTTGACGTCATTGATATGGCAGTGAAGAAATACTCGCAAGCGTCCTTAAGGTTTTCTGATTCGTAGCATACGGAAATCCTTCTCCGTGCTTTGATCCTATTGTTTGCTAATTCTTCTCCGACCTTAACTTCATTCGAGAAGTGAGCTTCCTACTGTTGCGAGAAAGCAAATGCCTTTTCAGCTCTAGATTGATGATAAACAACTTCACCGGAAGTTGATTCCACTTAATTATGATCCGACGGGGACATTCTCATCCTAGAAGCATTCTTGAACAATGAACCACCGACTCCTATTCCAAATCAAGGAGATTGTTCACCAGAAACCCAAGAAGAAATCAAACTTTGTGAAGCCAAAACTGTTAAATCTTCGATTGATGAACCGCCAGAGGTTGAACTCAAAGACTTACCTCCCCATCTTGAATACGCATTCTTGGAAGATGACAACAAGTTACCGTCTGTCATTAGCTAAAAATTAAGTTTGGGGGAAAAAGCCGAACTGATCAAGGTTCTTAAGTCCCACAAGCGAGCCATCGCTTGGAAATTATCCGACATTCAGGGTATTAACCCGGAATTTTGTACCCACAAAATTCTAATGGAAGAGGACTATAAACCTACAGTTCAGCATCAGAGAAGGGTATCAAAAATCCACATGTCATCAAGAAAAAGTTGAAAAACTTCTTGACGCAAGGATTAATTACCCAATCTCCGTAGTCCCCATGAGTCAGCCCCTATACATTGTTGGGGTGTGGGTGCCCAAAAAGGGTGGATTTACCGTGTTTTCAAAATGACGAAAATGAGTTGATCCCACTCGATTGGTTACCAGGTGGCCGTGTAGCAATTGACTTACCGCAAGTTAAATGAAGCCACCCGTAAAGCCACTTTCCACTCCCGTTTATGATCCAATGCTCGAGAGATTGAGCGAAACGATACTATATGCTTCCTTGATGAGTCTCCGGGTAATTTCCAAAATCCCAATGACCTCGTGATCAAGAAAAGACCACATTTACTTGTCCCTACGGAACGTTTGCCTACCGTCGCATGCCTTTCGGCTTATGCAATGCACCGGGCACATTCCAAAGGTGTATGTTGGCCATCTTTCACGACATGGTTGAAAAGACAATGGAAGTCTTCATGGATGACTCTCGTCCTTTGTGAATTCCCTTTGAAGATTGCCTCTCCCCGTCTTGCGAAAATTTTGCTAAGATTGGAAGATCACCAATTTATGTCTTAACTGGAGAAAAGAGCCATTTTATGGTCAAAGAGGGCAATGTCCTCGGCCATAAAATTTCTAAAAATGGGATTGAGGTTGACAAAGCCAAAATAGATGTCCATTGCCAAAATTAACTCAGCCCACACTGTCCACAGGAGTTAGGAGTTTTCTTGGTCAAGCCGTTTTTTTACCGGAGTTTTCTTAAAGATTTTTCCAAATTCCCGACCATTGACTCATCTTTCTCGAGAATAAATGCCACTCCATTCATCTTCTCTAATGAATGCAACCAATCTTTCCAAAACGTTAAAGGATAACTTACTGGAAGCTCCGATCTTGATGCCCCAAACGGGAACTACCATTCGAACTTATGTGCGATGCAAGGTGATTACGCCATAGAGCAGTTTTTGGGGCAACGTCATGAAAAAAACACTTTCTGCCTATCCATTATGCTAGCAAGACAATGACCGAAGGCTGAAGTCTAATTACAATAACCACGACGAAAAGGAAATGTTAGCCGTGTGTAAAATGCATTCGAAAAATTCCGGGCTTACTTATCATGACAAAAGCATAAGTGCATACGGACCCATCCGCTCTCCCAGTATCTTCTTTGCCAAAAAGTGATGCTAAAGCGAGATTTGCTCCGATGGGTTCTCATCTCATCCAAGAATTTGACTTTAAAGTCTTTGACACAAAAGGAGCGTATAACCACGCAGCCGATCCATCTGTCCCGATTAGAAAACTCTATGAAAACGTTCTCGACCCTAAGAGATTATGAAACAATTCCGACTCGAGACTTAAGTATGGTTACCTTTCGTGGTAATTCTAGTACCCGTGGTTAGCTGACTTCAGCAAATTACCATGCGGGTAACTTCGTTGTGAAGGGCAATGTCAACCCAACAGAGAAAATAATTCTTCAAGGAAGGTGAAACTTATTTTTGGGATTGACCCCTTTCATGTTTAAAATTTGCGCGGATCAATGTATCCGGCATGTCGCACGGCAAGGATGCTCTCGCAATTCTCGAGGCTTGCCACAATGGACCCCACCTGGGGGACAACATGGTGCAAAACCTAACCGCCAAAAAGACCTTTGATTCCGGCTTCTTTTGGCCCACCAATTAAAGTATGCCCAACGAGTTTTTCCAAAAACGTGACTCTTTGGCCAAACGACAAGGAAAACTTCGCAACGGGATGAGATGTCCTCAAAACCCATCCACAGTTTGTGAAATCTTTGACTTTTGGGTATTGACTTTATGTCCCGTTCCCTGTCCTTCACGAGGGAACAAATATATTCTCGTGCAGTTGACTACCTGTAAAAATGGGTATGAAGCGAAAGCGCGCCCCACCAATGAATCCAGAGTCGTTGAAAATTCCAAAATCTCTCTTCGCCAGATTTGTGCCCTCTACGAGCTATCAAAAGTGATCGCGGAACTCATTTCTGCAATGACCAATTTGCAAAGGTCATGCAGAAAATATGGAATCACTCCACGCGTCTCTCCACCAAGCGTATCATCCACAAACAAGTGGGCAAGTCGAGGTGTTCAAATCGGGTTGAAACTTAACCATTAAAGGACCATAGGGTGAAAACCGTGCTTACTGGTCGGAAAAACTAGATGATGGCACTAGGGCCTTCAGCACAGCTTACAAAACGCACATCGGGTGTACCCTTCAAGCCTGTTTATGGAAAGGCATCCATCTTCCATCGAGCTTGAGCACAAAGCCTATTTGGGCCTTGAAACAAGCAAACTTTGATCTTTCTACCTCGCGGGTGAATCACCGGAAAGTTTCAACTCAATGAACTTAACGAACTTCGTGTCATAGCCATTATAGAACTCTTGATCTATAAGGAAAAATCAAAGAGAATCATGACTCCAAAGATCAAAATCGCGTTTTCAAACGTCGTGATCGAGTCCTCCTCTTTAATTCAAATTGAAGATTTTATCAGGAGCAAAACTAAAATCCCTTTGGAGTGGACCATTCACCATCACTCAAGTCTTTTCCTTTATGGCACTGTTGACTATCTCAAGCCCAACGGGCCGAATTTCAAAGTGAATGGTCATCGTGTTAAGGCACACTTTGAGGGATCGTACCAAGATTGGTTAGTCCGCAATCTCCAAACTTTCCCTATAATCCAATAAATTCAGGTGACGGGTCAAGCATAGCGACCTTAAACAAGCGCTTCGTGGGAGGCAACCCATGCTTATCCGTAGTTGTAATTGTATGAATAAGTGTTGTTTGTTGTGGTGAGAATAGCCTTGTCTTTTTCTATCACCCGTGTTTTCGTGTTGTTTTGTATTTGTTATATTGTCCCAGGATTGCCGATGTGAAGCTTTCGTTTTTGTCATGCGATCACTCAAGCTTTCAAATCCTCAGCTCATTTTGGGAATCCCGTAAATCCTAATCTAATCTAATCGATCAACGTTTGTATCCTTTGGCATACTTTCAAAAACGCCTTAAGGATAACTGAAACCCTTCTAAACACGAGGACGATGTTTAGTACATAGAATTGGGGGGGGGGTATCTTTCGATATGATTGTTGCCAGCAAGCATTGTTGCCAAAACGTAATCCGATTTTTCACCAAAAATTTTTGCAAAAATACAAAAAAAAAATGAAAAAAAAAAAATTTAAAAACTTTTCAAAAAAAAAAATAATGTTTCTGTCACAGTTTTTTTGACTTTTCTTTTGGTAGAAAGAGAATAATTTTTGACAATCGATCGGGGCGTATTGACCCTAGCTAGTTCCATTCAGCCAAGCTTTTCCACAATTCTATTGTTTGAATTTTAAAAAGGTAAGAACAAGAATTGATAGAGTTAAATATAAGTTTAGTGTTAAGCAAGATAGTCTCAAAACTATATGAATAACTTGTAGTTCTTTTTTCTCCCATAAGCTTCTAATCCACCTATTCATAACGTGCTTGTTCATCAAAGTCAATCGAGTGTTTCAGAAAAAGCTTCAAATTTGTAACTTGATTCTCTAAAAGCAAGGGTATTGAAAGATAAATTCAAAGAAGCATGAATGAAGTATGAATGCAAAAAAGAAAATGCCGAAATTGTAATAAATGACCAATGAAGCATACATTTGATCATATGGAGCATAGAAAAAGATGTGTCGAGATATCCCACTGCCGCTAAACCATAGGGAGGGTTATCAAACTAAGACGTCTTTACTTCTAGGGATTTGGTGTGTTGTGATATCTCACTTGGAAGAAAGGTCTAGGTGAGGGTTCAAACTAAGACACCGATCCTTAGCCATATTAGGAAGAAGGTGTATGAATGTGATTTCCCCCAAACCTAGAACGGGGTGGGTTTTCAAACTAAGAACACCAGTCGTTGGTTGTGATATCCTACTAGGGAGCGAGGCCTAGGTAGGTGTTCAAACTAAGCAACACATTCCTAGCTTTAAGAACTTATGAAAATGATAAATATGTTGCAAAAAGTTCTATGGTTTAAAATTAAGTTACAGTGCCCTAATAAGTTTTTTTGCTTGAGTCGGATTCATCTGATTATACTAAGAAAATGTAGTTGACTATGGATTGATGACCGAGCACACACATTCAAATCATATATCCATGTTGGAGTAAAGAGTTTTCAACAAGTCATAAGTATGAGTTCTTAACATCCAAAACTATATCGATCAATGAATCTTGTTAATTGCTTAGCTTGGGACTTGTAAAAAAAAAAAAAAAAATCAGGGACGATGAAATTATCCGTCAGGACGTCCGTGGGTTATTCTATGAACGTTTCTCATTCTATGATCCCATTGTTGATAAATTAAGAAAGTCGGACACTTTATAAAAAAAAAAAAAAAAAAAAAAAAAAAGAAAAATAAATAAAAAAAATTTGAGTAGTTGTGTAAATATAAAAATTGGTGAGAACCGGGACTTGTCAAGGCTATTGATTCTTTTATTCCCTTTGATAAACGCTTGCTTTACATTTCCAAGTTATTAGTCCGAGGGGATTTGATATTTTTTGGTTCTCGAGTGCTTACTTCATAGCATTGCGTGGGACTCGAACTTCTTAGTTTTGGGGGAGTTTGATATATTTAATTACACAAACCATTGTTCCAATTAAAACGAACTTAAAAGAATAAAAACATACCAATAAAATGCATTTATTTTGTAATGTTTGCATTTGTATTGTGCAGAAATGTATATCTTACAAAAGACGAGAAAACCAAGCAAAAATCGTCACAACAGGACACGAATGGAAAAGTGGGTGTGAAGACGAAGCCCATCAAGTCAAGTCAAATCCCGAGAAGAAAGAAGCAAAGAAAAGATAGAACTTAAGGGTCAAAAATGCAAACCCCTAATTTTATATTAAGGAAAACAAAGACAAGGGCTGATTATGCAAATTTTGAAACGTTCATTAAATAAGAAAGAAAGGGGAAAAAAGTAATGAAAGAAGAAAATGCGTGGAGGGAGTGGCCTTTCATGACACAAACCAAAACAACCCCTTAATCATCTCAACCTCTCCTGTCACACCCAACTTGTATAACTTATCTCCCCCAATAGCACAAACCAGGACCCTCACCTGTGTTTTGCTCCCATACTTTTCCCCTGCAACACTCCATCATCCACCCTACTAACCCCCCAGCTTTATAAAGTCCATGTTGGCAATCCCTCTCCATACCCAAAGCACTTCGATGGCTGTGATTGTTTCCAAAGAAGCCTCAAAAGAAATCAAAGCTGGATTTTGCTTTAGATTCTCTCCACACACAACTAGCACACTTGGTTTTATCTCTCCCAAAGAAGCACAAGATGCAAGTCTAATACTTCGGCTATATAAAGAGCTTCATGTGTAAGCTTTGAGGAGATATATATCTTAAAGAATCTATTTTAGTTTTTAAAATTAACTTAGCTATTTTCAGTTTTTACTTCAGGCTTGTAACACTTTCAGTTTTAATGCAAGTTTGAGTTTTTTAAAATCACTTTATAATTCCAAATTGTTAAGTTTCTTAATGACGTTGTTTTGTGTTCAAAAGCTCACAAAACATCTTGTTTACCAAACTGTTTTAACTAAGTGAACATAAAAAAGTTAAGAAATTAAGAAATACCACACCATTCCACCCCAAAATACCTCAGCTGATGTTATGGATTATAAGCCAGTTTTGGATGGCTTATGGACTCTCACTAGCTTGTTTTTATGCAACTAGAGCTTTTGTAAATTCCATTTTACCCGGTTTTGGAGCAAGGTGTAGTGAAGTCTCTCAAGTTTCTTAACTTTACTTGTCTATTGCAGAATTGTTAGTTTATTTGTTAAAACTGCTAGTTATAAGTTAACACTGCTAGCTTAGTCATGCTTATTTAATTGCTTATTATGGATTGAAAATTACTTATAAGTGTTTTTACTTTGTTATTGAATAATCTGTTTTTACTTAATTTGAAAGAAAAATGATTTTTAAAAGGTATTTTCAACTAGCATTACTAACCTCAAGTTAGTACTGCTAATTCATTTTTAGGAACAATAACTAACTTCACCTAGAGCAGTACTAACTCTAGTTTTTTTAGTACTAGGTAGTTAACTTTTGAACAACACAAACTTAAACACTACCAGTCAAACTCCACGTTAGTACTGTTGTCTTAACTGTTAGTACTAGGTTGTTCCAACTTAGCTTATCAGCTTATATTTCCAGCTTGTTTAAGATTTCTTTAGATTTTTTTGAGTAGATAAAGTTTATTCCCTAGTGTACATGCTTTCAGAAGAAACTAGTGTGACCTTTTCAAAATAATTTTAAGAGTATAATCAATTTATTTTCTAGCTTATTTATCAGTTATATCCATTCTGTTGCTTATCTTATAAGTGCATATTTTGGGTAGTTTACCTCCCTGTTTTAGCATATTTGCTTATTTCTTTGTTTAATTAGTGATTTGTTAAAGCTAGCTAGAACAAACCTTAGCCAACATGTACAAACTTAACCTAAGCATACTAACTCCAAAGTTTTTAGTACTGGTAGTTTATACTGTTAGTACTGTTGTTAGTTCTGTTATGTTTATCTTGTTTAATTTAGCTTAATTGCATGCTTAATTTGCTTATTTAGATTTAGATTAGCTTATTTGTCTGTCTTAAGCTTATTAGGGCTTATTTGTGCCTTAGTGTAAAAGTTTTTAGTGTTTTGCCTTGCTAGCTTTAACTCAAAGTCACTATGTTCTTGTTTAAATTTATTGCATTGCTTTCAGTTTTAATTCCCAATCAATCGTCTGTGAAATTCAAACACAAATCATCAATCGGTCTTCGATTTTCCATTTCAGCCAGTCGGTGGACATAACGACCGGACAACTATACTGCTTCCGGTTTTCTTGATCTCGCGGATTCTGATCCTTTTTGTGTATTTATATTTATATTTACTTATTGATACATAAAAAGAAGGGTTGGTTTGCGCGTAACCAATTTTTGGCGCCGTTGCCGGGGAAGTATGGGAGCAAAACAAGGTGCGCGGGCCTGGTTTTGTATTGGCGGGAGAAAAGTTTTACAAGTTGGGTTGTGACAGAGAAGAGGTTGAAATGATAAAGGGAATGTTTGGTTTGTGTACAGAAACAGCCCCTCCACATATTTCTTCTCTTCATTTCCTTTTTCCCTTTTCTTTCTTATTAAATGAACTTTTCCAAATTTGCGATAATCATCCCTGTCATTGTTTCCTTAAAATAACTTAGGGGGTTGGGCACATTTTGACCCCTTAGTTATATTTTTCTTTTGCTTTTTCTTCCTCGGATTTTGACTTGACTTTGATGGGCCTTCGTCTTCACACGACTTTTCCATCTCGTGTCCCTGTTTTGGAGACGATTTTTGCTTGGTTTATCCGTCTTTTGTAAGGATATCCATTTCCTGCACAATACAAAGTGCAAACATACGAATTACAATGCATTTTTGTTATGTTTTTTAATTCATTTTAAGTTTCGTTTAAATGGAAAATGGTAACTGCGTAATTAAACACATATCAAGATCTTCTAGCCTTTGTGGTTTATAGTAAATTATGTAGATCACAAGATATATACGTGAGAGACCTCTACAAATGTTTAGCAGGCTGTAAACTTAACAATAGCAGTATAAAGAAGACAAATATAAACAATGATCCTCTAGGATCTCTTTATTGATAATATATTGATTTGTAATTTGTAATCGGTACAAAACCCTAATGCTAAAGGTTTCTTTTATAGAGAAGAAACCCTAAATTGCTAAAGCTAAAAACGCTAAGAGATAATAAACTAAAAACGAGTAAGATATATAACATCAATACCTTCCTAATACATCGTAAGAGAAAAATACATCAATCGCTTCCTAATATATCTCTTATAAATTCCCTCATACTAATAATCACGTCTATAAATAAGATTCAGACAGATTTCTATGATCCTGTCAGCAGAAATGAGAACATGACCAGCAGAACATGACACAGAATCACCATAATGCCATCTGCAAGAAACGAACATCACTATCAGCAGTAACCTGTCATCCCCCACGCAAATGCCATAATGAAGTTCTTACAAAATCCCACAATCCTTGTTAAGTGACCTGTTGACTAAGTTAACAGCCATATCATTGTCGTATGTTTTCCCAAGTGTAATGTAATTGTCCCCATTGAGTCCTCTTCATTTCCAATACATGTTCCTAACTGAGTTTACCCAAGGGCCTGTTGTTCAACTATGTAGAGCCTCCACCAATCGTAAATATTTCTTACACAGAGAGTCCTATCATTTCGTATGTTTCCCAAGTGTATGGTAATTGGTCCACGATCCCTTTCATTTCCAATACATGTTCACTAAACGGGTTACCAGGGGGGCCTGTTTGCAACTATTAGAGCATCCACCAGATCGTAATTTCTACAGTAGAGGCTTCACAAAAACATTTTCGAAGTTCAACCATCATGTTTTGGGGTGGATAATTTTTCAAACTGGCCTTTGAAGAAGCAGGTGACATTTTCCAAGCATAATCCAAGCCACATCAGAGTGCTTTTTATAGTCTGCTCTGAATGCAGCTTTTTCTGCCTCAATTGCAGTATCATGGGTTGTTTCTGGACAATGCTTATACAAATAGTCCAAAGTTACCGCTACATCTCAAGACAAATCTTTAGCGAGCGATGACCATTCATTTAAATTTGGCCAGTCAGTGTTTTCTCGTTCAATAGTAAGTCTGAACTAGAACTGTTAAAGTGTTATTTTCGGAATAGCCATTTCTACAAAAAAGTTCAAAAATTATTAGAATGTTCGATAATACCTGTTTTCAAGAAACTAAAATATACCTAGAATATTCATAAACCATATTATTTCCTGAAAACTATAACCACATTGACAAAACTCATCAACATCAGTTGATCCTAGTGTAGAATTGTATTCAACGTAGTAAATTGTCGAACAAGTAATTGGACAAACTTTTTCAATTCTAGATATTTATTGGATTTACATTGCCCAAAACTGAGTTGCTTTGTTAGAACAGTTTCATCCCATTCTAAATGACCTTGAGTTTCAGATCTTCACTTAAAACTCAATTAAGTCATTCTATCTTAAGAAAAGAACGCAAACATATCCATGTGAGGTCTCACTCAATCAAGATCATTTTTTGTCCCGTTACGATAAAACCAAGGTCTCACTTGACTAATCGCAAATTTCAAGTTCCTTTACTTAATGGCATGAGACTAATTTAAGGGTATTAATTTTGACATTGAATCAAAATTTATGCAGGGAGAAGCAGCATACAACTCCATATCATATGTTTAATAAAAACACTTTTTATAACTTTAAGTGAATATAAATAAACATAGTTTTGGTTGAGGCTATTGGATGAAACCAATTAAAGAAGTAACCCTAACGTATTGATTTCGGATGGGAAATTGAGGCAAAGTCAACCTAAAGTAATTTTGTACTTTTAAATAGTCCGTAGGTAACTCCCAATTTGAATTTGACGCACAAAGCAAGCGAGAATTCGGATCATCAGAAGCATGACTTCCTTCTATAGTCGGTTCGACCAGCGACCGTTAAACTTCCCACACAGTTTTGTTCAAATTGATTGGAGCCTTTCGAACCACTTATAGTACAAAATTACCGAATCAACTATTTTAAACTTCAAACAATTCTTAATTTTTTTATATAGTG
>BQNB010001829.1:39613-42113 GCA_026074375.1 Tanacetum coccineum | reverse complement strand
TGAGATGAGTGTGAAAGATGAGAAATTTGGAAGATGAAAGGAATGAGGATTAGTTTTGCATACAGTTGACTTTTAATGGGTGAAAAACATTGACCATAATAATATAGGTATTTATGATATGGGTGATATCAGAACAATATTTGAAAGTTCGTTGGTCTAGACAAGACAAAAATTAGTTCATTGGTCAAGTCGGGACGATTTTGAAAGTTTATAGGTATTTTATGGCTTTTACCCTTAATTAATTTATAAAAAAAAATCGGTCCAGCGTGGAAGGTAACTGCCACGGTGTCAGTCAAAATTTATGATATGGGTGATATTAGAACAATATTTGAAAGTTCGTTGGTGTAGATATGACGAAATTTAGTTCGTTGGTGAAGTCAAGAAAATTTTGAAACTTCGTAGGTATTTTATGACATTGACCCTTATAATTAATTGACTCATTGTGGATTACCAGTATTCAAATACAATAGTTGACAACTTGACATTATATCATGCATCCATAAGACTAGCATCGTGATTATGAATATTCATTCAAACGTTTTCTTTTTATGTGTTCCATATGCTATTAGAGATGTAAAACTATGTAGACTCTTAATAGGTTGTCCAAAATTTATAGCAGTCATTTTACCCACACATTTTTCGGGGTCATTTTATTTGCATATTTTTCTTTAAGGGGCCTTTTTTTAAATTATGGCTGGGGCACTTAAAATCTCCGAGAGGCCCTGCCCGTAGACTAATGGAGCAAGTAAACATCAAAGATTAAGGGTATGGTTGACGAAATGAGTTAAGGTTGGAGCTTGAGCTTGAACTAGAGCTTATATTATAAGGTGCAAGCTAGTGCTTATATTTTGATAAAATTATTTGGCGAATTAGTTTAACTAAAACTTATGAATGTAAAATCGCTTAAAAATATATCAAATTAGATTCTGAGTTTTTGCATGATAATCCACTATATATCTCTAATGGTATTTAATAATTTTACTAACTATAAGCTCTTATAAACTTGTTTCAATTGGTTTAGGCATATAGAAGATTATGACTTATAAAAAGCTTTTAATAAGCTTGGGTGATAAATAAAGTTTTTACTAACATGTAGTTGATTTTAAAAGTTCAAGCCTTTATACATTTTCTTATCCAAAATGAAAATTTTGCTTATTCATTATAGTTATTCATTTTGATACAATTATACATTTTCTTTTCCAAATGAGTTGGTCTTATGTTCTACATTAATGTAGCAAAACTGTACTAGTAGCTATCAAAAAGCAGGGTCGGTCCGGAGTTTTCTGCTACCCTGGGCGAGCCCGTGAAAAAATGCCCCATGTAAACAAATAACACTATCTTTTGTGGCTTGTAACCTAGTCAAGTTAAGCAGTGCGTTGATTTTCACACTAGTATTTCTCTCATAAATAATATGTTACAATACGAGTGTGTAACTTCAAATTACAATTACAAGATAGCTCTAAAACAACGTCACCGTGCGTGTCATAAAATAAAAAACATCAATTATCTTATTATTTGCTAAAAGTTATCAGTAGCTCACCAAAAAATGTCAAAAATCAACTGTTAATAGAACAATGTATTAGAAATTCTAGCACTACAAAAGTAGTAATATAATTACTCTAAAATATTTGTATGTAATATGATGAGATGAATTTTTTTAACTACACAATCGAATTCTGTAATTCATATTTTGATTCATATTTCACATATTGTAGTTGGCAAAGTATTGGAGAAAAATTACGAGTAAAGAAGCAACGGTGGAAGTTTTTGAAAAAATTAAAGGCACAAATTGAAGCTTTGTTAAAGAACGTAATACAATGTACTATATAACTAGTGGTAAATATTCCGAGTTTTATCACAACTAATATAATGAAGGCTTTCACTTCTATTGGTCAAACACTCAAACCACCCATGTGGGTCCAAACCAATGCTTACACAAAAGAAATGCCATGAGCCGTCGCCCACCTCACCCTATGCCAGGGCCGGCACAAAAAGCTACGTGAGGTTGGTTAGATTATCACAAGTAATATGTTCAAATCATGAATAAGCAGAAAAAGTATCGTAAACTCACAATTAAAGTAATCCTAAAAAGCAAATTTCGTTGAAATTAATAAAAACACAACCTACAATTACAAGTGCCAACTTAATGACATTTAGTAAAACAAGAACAGATAACACAACTTCGCAACACTAGTCTCCCAAATCAACCATAGTAGGGAACAAGGACGCACTCAAACTCTTCAAATGCCACTTTCGAGAAGCCCTCTCGCCCCCAACGCCTCCCATAGCTGCTTTTCACCTCAACAAAATGCTCTTCCGGATTCAGTGAAGTGGTATCGACACCAACAATCACGACCCCATGTCGTGATCCAAACCCTGGTCGATGTTGTGGGATAGCACCTTGATGACGAAAAGGCATCCCATCAGCAGCCGCAGCAGCAACTTCACGACTCTTGAACTCATTGGTAAGAAATACACCCATCAGGGGATATTTCTTCCC